>SNQJ01S0026916.1:12354-40333 GCA_010110895.2 Picea sitchensis
ATGTGATGCTAAAACTTTTGAGATACCTTCTAATACACACAATCAATCATGGAGATGCTTTTTTATTGTTTGTATATGAGTTAAAGATCAATTCAACACAATGCTCGTCTTGCTAATTGTCTTTTGTATGAATGAAAATCAAACTAGCACAAGCTAAAGTCATACAAACAATGCACCCTTTCGTTGCAATCAAAATAAAAAACGAAAGAAAAGAAACAATCAAAGAGAAAACAAAATTCACACCCAAAAAGCAAAAGTTGAAAGAACAATGACCTTGACTGAAATCGAGATAAAGAGTTCTGTAGGCCTTTGATGACCTTCACCAAGGTTTTTTACTCAGTTAAACAGAGAGAAAGACAATGCATGAGTCTTGGACTCTAATCAACGGGAAAACTCAATGACAGTAGTGAAGAAGGCTACAAAATCTGACCATGAAGGTGTTTGTTCTTCAAGAAGACAGATGTCAAGGTTGAAAGGGAAGAAACCCTGACTCACAAGGTTACTCAGCAGAAGAGACACAAAGGAAAAATCCAAAAAATGTAATTCTGGAAGGTTTTTTGAGCCAAAGAGGGTTGGCTCTCTGTTGCCAAAGGCAAGGAGAGTTATAGCGCTCTGTGCAAATCCATTAGGATCGTTGGCGCTCTGTTAACACTAGGACAGGGGCGCCAGGGTCTGAAACTCCAAAAATTGTCAAAAAAATCAAAAAATTGCAATCCAATTCCGACAATTATGCTGAGTGTGATGGGGTAGGGAGCCAATCAGCTCATGAAGCCAATCAAAAGAGGAATTAACCAGGTCTAAAACAATCAAGGGATAGAACTAGGTCAATGAGGAGAAATTGAAACAAGAAGTTTCAATTTTGAGGCTATCTCCCCAATGGAGTCGCCAGTTTCTGTTATAGGAAAATCTCCCTACAGACAGGTAGATTTCCTCTAAGAGCTTGACCCTAACTCTAGACAAAAAATACTTAATGTGGACACTGACTTCCTTTCAAATCTATCTAAACTAACACATGAGAAGGAAGGATGACATAAGTACCTATTTATCGACGTTTATCCCTGCACGCTCCTAGTTGTGCTTCGATCCTTTGCTTCTCGCTGGATCCTGTGGACAAAACAAGATACGACCACTTCCTACTCTATTGATATTAGCTTGAAAATGGATCTATCAATAAATGATAATTTCATGTGACATTAGACACAAACTAGAAAGAAACAGGCCAAGCGTGTCATATTGATGAGAATAACGACAACAGTACTTACAATCATAGATGCGAATGCGACAGCTTCGTCAAGTCCTCTTCGTCTAACCCTTGCTTGAAAGATCCACAACCTGGTTGACAACAGCTTCACTGATCACTTCTCCTTTGGTTGACTGTGTGTTTCCTATGGGATCATAGGTTTCATGCTAGCAATTCTTCCCCCTTTCCACCATCATAGAGCCTGTTTATATAGGTTAAGAGGAGCTTAACTTCTTGAGTTATCTTTAGAACAAGTTGGGAACCTTCTCCTTAGATCAGGGATCTCTTGATGAAACCAAGAATTCGAGTATAACTTCCTTCTAATCTCGAAAGATCCTTTCCTTATTCTCCTCAATGGGCCAACAACTGCCCCAGATTAGGAAGCGCTCCTTCAAAAGGGGCATCAGAGCGCTAAAACGCTCCCTGAGAATCTTAAGGGGAGCACCAACGCTTCATAAGTGAGTAGCGCTCCTTCAGAGGGGTGAGGAAGCGTTATAATGCTCCCTGAGACCTTATAGGGGAGTGCCAACGCTACTAAGGCTGTTTTAGAGGAGCGTTCACCCTCAAAACTCTTGATTGAAAGCTCTTCTCAGGTGTTAAGAGTTATTTGACTCTAGTAAACCAGTTCTCCTTCTTCAAATCAAGTACATAAGATGTTTTAAGTGCTTCCTTAGTGTCGTCATCATGGAAGTATGCTTAAACAACATTTGCGACACTTGTGACCAACTTGCGACACTTGCGAAAGTTGTAAGGAAGTTGCGACACTTACGACAATTGGGAGGAATATGCGACACTTATCCAGATGAGTAATTTTGACGTGTAACAAAATTAACATAACTATACTAGAGAATTTACTAGTTGTAACCCACTCATACAAAAGGGTCTATGTTTTTAACAAGATATGTAGAGATTCAGAGAGACTAATGCATAGTTTTATGGGATGACTCCTCTTAGTCCATATACTCAAGCTTCTGCAGTTTTTCATACTTAGGGTTGTATGGCTTCATATCTTCTATGATTTTTTCTTCTACTAAATAGTTCTTTGCTCCAATACTCAAAATTAGACCACAACAATCCCATCCCTTCTCTAGAATATTCAAATGTATGGTAGTGCAATTGCTAACCAAAAATAGAACTTGATAACCAAACGAGACTCAAGTGGACTCAAACATCAGTCAAACTAGAACCAAATACCTCACAAGAAACTCTACCTTGAAATAGTCCATTTGAATAGATTGAGCTATTCCATTGGGCTAATATATGTGACCTCACAATGAACTCTACCTTCAAATAGCTCATTTGGACATATTGAACTAGTCCAATTGACTTAATATGTGTGTGTATGTGTGTATGATGATGATGATGATGATGATGATGATGATTGTGTATTTTAATGTCCTTTAGCTCAACTTGGTCTATAGGATACAAATAAAGAAAGAGTGGACAATGAGAGATAGGAAATTGAAATCTTGAAGTTACTTATTTAGAAATTTGTTTCAATGGGAGTTTAGATTCACAATAAAGTCTCCCAACTCAATTTGGTTGTTATGATATAGGATTTCATGAACCAAATTGTGATCACATATATCACTATAAGCACATAATATTGTTGTATAAAAGGCATCTTAGAAGGAAATGAACTTCATCTTCAATCCCCTCTAAATTCCATAGATTACAATTTTCTTTCTCAAGGAATTCCCTGAAGGGCATTCCTAGCTTAGAAATCATAATTTTTTTCTTGGGGCTTGCAACCTTATGATCAAGATTAGAATTGATGATGGTAGAGTTTTATTTTGTCTATAATGTTTTCATCACTCCATAAGAATTTATACACATTATTTTCAATTTTCTATTTTAGGTTTTCATCATAAGGGAGGGTTATTTCATCTTGGATATCCCAAAGTTTTAACCATTTATAAAAGTCCTTTTCCAACCACCTTTTAGCCAAAGATGGGTTTGACGTGATTGCAAGGAAATATTGTGAAGTCTATCCTTGGTTTTTTAGCTTGTGCTTGTACAAAATATATTGTTTTAGTGCTTTACATTTAATTGAGAACATACTAGTTTCCATGAGGAGAATGAGACATGGAGTATTGTTTTTAAATTTGAAGTTGTAAATAATGTATGTTTTTGGATTTGATCACTTCCATTCCAAGTTTCTTGGGATATGCTTCCACCCTAAACCTCACAACCATAAAACATCATTGACATTACTAGGCCAAGTGAAAAGTGATTTATTTTATAATCTGAATGCCAAAGTTCCACATCTTTAAAGTTTTCCTACCATCCTAAATATTTATAGGGGTGGACTCTCTCTCTATATACACATATACACTATTTTAAATTTAGATTTTTAAAACACTTAGAGATTTACAATTCAAATTATTCCTAATTAAAATAGATATTCCATCATTAATCTAAATATATTTATAGGGGTGGACTCTCTCTCTCTATATACACATATACACTATCTTAAAATTTAGATATTTGAAACACTAAGAGATTTACAATTCAAATTATTCCCTAATTAAAATAAATATTCCATCATTAAACTAAATATCTTCTACCAACTAATTTTATATGTAATTTGGAAAAACATAAATACTAGTATGGTGTTGTTACCTTCATTTCCCATAAAGGACGGTGGGAATTTTGGTGTTGATATGGTAATGTTAGAGATTTTTGAAAAGAAGTGCTTTTATATTTTTGTAAATAGTTTATATGCTTAGTTATCTTATTCATTTATGGCGTTCTTATTTATCCAATTTTCTAACAATATAAGTTCTTGAATCATTTTAAACTCTCCTTTACAATAATATAAATCACCTCTTCCAAAATAATTACTACCCACTCTCTATTCTTTACAATAGTACATCATACCTCTTCCAAAGTAATTACTACCCACTCCCTATTCTATACAACATTACATCAGTACTTCTTCCAAAGTAATTACTACCCAACCACTCTCTTTTACAATAGTACATCAATACCTCTTCCTAACTAAAATAAATATTCCATAATTAAACTACATATATAACAAATTTTTACTTTGAATAAATATCTATAGAATTTTTTTCATCAAAATTAAAATTACCCTCATTAAGGTAAACTAGATTCTCAAAAAGAAATAACTTTTATTCTTAACTTTTTAAACTACAATCAATTAATAATAAAATCAAAATTATATCCATATATTTTATTTACTAACATTTTTATAATAATAGAAGTTCATAAAAACTATATATATAACCATTTGTCAATTTTCTAACAATGCAAGTTCTTGAATCATTTTAAACTCTCCTTTACTATAATACATTAGTACCTCTTCCTAATTAAAATAGATATTTCATAATTAAACTAAATATCTACCGAATAATTTTATATGTAATTTGTAAAACATAAATACTCACTTCATTTCTCATAAAAGACTCAACAATTTATGGTAGGAATTTTGGTGTTGATATGGTAATGTTAGATATTTTTAAAAAGAAGTGTTTTTATATTTTTTAAATAATTTATATATTTTATTATTTATTTTTAATGTTAAAATATTTTTTTTATATAACAAATTTTTATTTTAAATAAAAATTATTATTTATTACCATCATTTTAAGGATAGTAATATGGTAAATTAGATTTTCAAAAGAAACAACTTTTATTTTTTACCTTTCAAACTACATCCAATTAGTAAAAAATCAAAATTACATTTATGTATTTTATAATAAAAATAGTTCATAAAAACAATTGATCATCATATATAAATGGTGAGTAAAATCATTATGGGCAACCATCTCCCAATTTTTTAACAACACAAGTTTTTGAATCATTTTAAACTTTCCTTTACAATAATACATATAATACATAGACACCTTTTCCCAAGTAATTACTACCCCATCTCTCCTTTACAATAGTAAGGATTACCTCTTCTCAATTAAAATAAATATTTCATAATTAAAATAAATATATAACAAAATTTTACTTTAAATAAATATGGATAATTATAACAAAAAATTTTAACAACACAAGTTTTTGAATCATTTTAAACTTTCTCTTACAATAATACATAAACACCTTTTCCCAAGTAATTACTACCCCATCTCTCCTTTACAATAATAAGGATTACCTCTTCTCAATTAAAATAAATATTTCATAATTAAAATAAATATATAACAAAATTTTACTTTAAATAAATATTGATAATTAATTTTTCATCAAAATCAAAATTATAAAAAATAAAATAAAAAATAAAATAATAACATTATGAATAACCATGTCCCAATTTTCTAACTCTCCTTTACAATAATATACCTCTTCCATAAATAATTACTACCCAATCTATGTTTATATAAAATAATATAAACATTATTACATTAGTACCTTTTCCAAAGTAATTACTACTCAAACTATGTTTATATTAAAATAATAGTGTCTTTGTGTATCATATACAAAGTTTTATTTTTATCAAATAATATAGGCATTTTGAGTTTTTGTAATAATAATAATAATTTAATTTTGAAATCATGATTAAGTTGGATATCAAATTGGTGTATGAGACCCCTTTATTTGTAGGGACAAGGAACTCTCCCTTTAAGTAAGGATTTGTGTATAAGACCCGACCCCCTTGTTTGTGCGATAAAAGACCCCCTCATTTCACTGCTAAGTCTACAAAGATAAGTATAAACTGCTAAAATCTACAAACATATACATACCCTACCCCCTAAATTTGAACCTGTAACCTCTTAAGATGAAACACATTCTGAAACACATATTCTTAACCCATTCATAATATATATATAATTTAACATTTCAAATTAAAATTAGAATCAATCAACTAATCACAAATTTAAATAATACTCCAAAATCAATTTAACCACTTTTATAATTTAATACATTTAAAGTATTTCTTTAAATGTTCTGACTACACTATATAATTGTAATGTAAAATTGCGAAATGGAGAACCTTTTATACACCCACATTCTAAAGAGGGTATCTAGCCGCTTCCTTGCACACACTCCCACTTCAGAGCAATACATATAATACGCTGTCACGCAAGAGGAACTGCCCAGCTATTGGCAAAGTTCCTAATCAATCTAGTTATTTTTATGAAATAAAAAATGGTATATGATGCTGTTTTATCGAATGACAGGACAAGTGTTACGGTCAAATGATATCCGAATATCTCAAGGTTTGATTTAACAAAAAATGTTACTGTCAAATGATATCTGAATATCTCAAGGTTTTATTTAACAAAAAATGTTACTGTCAAATGATATCCGAATATCTCAAGGTTTTATTTAACAAAAAAATATTGAAAGCCATGTCCTTGACAGAGTATCTCGATTTTTCTTTTTCCATCTTCTCATCGACGGAGGTGAATCTCGATATCTCTACACATTATTTTCCTCGATAAATAACACTCAAATACCCATATCTCCCTCTTTGATTAAATCCAAATATACAAATAAACAAATCCAACAGTAGATATCTTCAACTTCTCAGAGACTGAGAACAAAGTGGGATTCGACTTCTATTCTAGCATTTTAATGAATTGGGGAGCCCTAGTCCCTGCTTTCCATGAAGAGAGAACCCACAACCTGCTTTGAAATGTAGGTTTCTAGTTCAATTGAAACCTGCGTCAGGTTGGGATCAAAGTTTGTCCTATACTGTAATGCCTGAGAGGTTTTAAAAGATTGGCTCTTACTTGATGCATCTACCGAGAGTGTGGAGCATGGCAGTCTGGGAGAAGCAATGGAAGTGAAAGTAAATACAGGAGAGGAAGCAGAAGAATCAACCTTAACTTGTCTTCTGGGAGCAAACCTAGCCTTCGATTTTGGCAAATTCTGCATTAGGAGGGGCATGGCTTCCATGTCACCTGTAGCAGCAGGTGAAACATATGAAGCACTGATGGATGGACCGCATTTTCTTTCTAAAGGCAAAGGCAGTAACAATCGTGGTACATCTGACGATGGTTTAAGTTCACTTTTGGTATTCACAGTAGGATCACCCTGTTTGGTGCTGATATTAGTATTAGTATCAGCACTCTCTGTGAACGCCCCACTGTCAGCTATTGGTGAGCTTTTGAGCTGCTTGAACACAGATGATCTTCCTCTAGCCCGCTCTGCTGCTTTCATTGCTTCATCTGTGGTCAACTTTATCAGTCTCCAAGCACTGATACTTGTCTTAGGTCGTTTTGGGGATTTAGGCAATGCAGATTCCAAATCATGCCCGAGAGATAAGCGTATTGACTCTTTTGAATCTTCCTGTTTCATCCATTCCAATGCAATAATTGTATCAATAAGCAGGCAACCGCGTAATTTCTGCAAGTGGATCCAACAAAAACTAGAGAAGAATGCCAACCTGATGCAATGCAGATGCCTTATAGAGGCATTTGAATCTCGCAAGAAAATTAGACTTAGGTGAGGCACTGCCAAAACTTTCTTCTGAGCTAGCTGGAGATGACGGTGCGCTCAGATCGGATTCATCCAAGAAATCTTCTTTGTTGCATTCTTCTCTCATGGCTAGAATGTAGTCATATGTTCTGATTCCCTGCCAAATATATGTCAAGTTATTAAATTCTAAAATGACCTCTTCAAAGATCAGCAGCTGCTTGTGAGCGGCCTGTGCAGATCTCCAAGTGACGGTGAGAAAGTGAGGGGCTAATAAGTATAGAGTTGTGGCTGAGCCCTGAGCTTTGTAGCTCAAAATTAAATGAAAATTACTTAAAAATATAGTCTATTACACCTATCTGCACATTCCCTCATCTAGGAATCTCTTTATATAAGCTTCATTCACATACCTTCTTTATTAAGACTATATGGAAGAAAAAAAGTTGTCCTAGGGCTGCACAGGCATACACCGAAACTAAAATAAGGAAAGCCTGCGCCCAGATAAGAGGCTTGATTAGTATCAGTTTTTATTAGTTATTTTATGGCTCATTAAACCAGTAAAGCGTCAGTCATTCAAACTGAAAGAAAGCATCATTAATGAGCAGAATTTTACCACAATAGCTGCAAAAGCCCCTCTTGGGAATCTATTTCCAAACCTAAACTCAAGTTCGTGAATGATGCCTCTTCGATTTGCAAAGCAGCGAATAAATACGGCAAGTCCTGCACCTCCCTCCAGTGTGAGCTGAAAATAGACACCACATATACAATGAAACTCCAATTCAGATCATGGATCAAGGTGCTGAAGGGATCTGGCTATCAAGAAAGGGACATCTACCAGATTTCAATCCTCAGAAAAACAAAGAAATGAGTATATCCAACTGCTAAAGGAATTTGATGATGTTTTTGCTTGGAAGTATGATGATTTCCAAACTTGTGACACAAGCATTATTGAACACAAAATACCTTTGAAAGATGATACTAAACCACACTAAATCAGAGAAACCATTCTAACCATGGCGACTCTTGTTTGACCTCTGGAAAACCAGATATGCTTTGATGTTCAACGAGTCCATTTTGTTTAATGTCTGGTAAAAAAATTGGTCTTTTTTGAGCTATTGGTCAACGGTCATAGCAAAGCTTATTTTAGAAAATTTAGGAAGCATGCAGGAGGTTTTGAAACACTCTGGAGTCTGATGCATCTCATGTGTAATATATGTATCATTTTAGGAAAAGAAAGGAAAAACAAAATCATTTTAACGTCCTGCATGAAGCAAAAGTTTCTCCAGTACACTATAATCCAATTTATCCTAGATTAAGTCCCATTGCAAGAATTTCCTTCACTCACCATAATGAGGATTGAAGCCATAAGGAGCATGAAAGTAGTGTAATTCCTCCTTCCAATACAGTTGTTTAACCACTACAAAACAGAGAACAAAATTCTCATCAAAGCCAACTATATATTAAGTACAAAATACTACAGAGCTTATATGAGCTACAATTCAAGCCAAATACAGTTACAACATGTACTAAAATTAGAAAATAAGAAAACCTTAACCTCTCATTACATTTCCATATCTCTCAAAGCTAACATAACAAGATCGGGAACTGAACAGAGAATCGAATTTACCCGGCAATGGTGATCAAATCCATCCACACACTTATCACAACTTCTACAGTGTTTGCTACACTTTTTCACCTGTTCCAGGCAGGAGTTGACTCAAGGATTCAGGATAGGAACTCAAGCTAAAACCCTGAAAAAAATCCTAGCAGTACTGTTGAAGACCTTATAATGTGCCCCATTTCACTAGACAAAACACAGGGATCAGGGGCAGATTTTTTTTCACCTTTTTGTTGCAGAGAGAACAGAATATGACATCATCCTCAGCAAGCCCTGGTGCAATGCCCTCATTAGTGATAAGGATAGGAGGCAGACAGGATTCCAGTTCAACTGGGGTTTTCCATGGATCCGTATATCTCCTTTTAATACATGAATGGAGAATCTTCTTCTCCATCTTCTTCACATACCTCACAACTAACTGAGCTAGAAGTGCCTGAACTTTCTTACGCCCGGAAGAATTCCCTGAAAATTTTGTTCCAGAATTCTTCAACGAGCTTTTGTCTATTGGGTCTATGCTGGAACACCTTAGAAACAGAACCATCACAGAAAATGCCTGCCAAGGAATCTAGTTAGTTCGGTTGCAAAGAAAATACAAGACAGCCATAGCCTAATCCTTGGCTCTTTCCAATCTGATAAAACAAAGGTGACAGTGGGTACTGTTATCATACCACACACGAGAATATGGTAATTACGGTGGTCTCCAAAACATTGTTGCCAAGGAATAAACCCAAAAACAAATAGAACGCCAACACCATTACCAAATATATCGCGATTCCCACCATCTGTCAAACATAACAGATAACAGAAAACAGAGAAGTCAATAGAATGACACAAATTTTCAGGTTTTATTGTACAATAATTTTTCAGGGGTTGGTATGAGGCCACCAACCTGTAATAGGTGCAGAGGCCGCTGCCAACCATGGCGCCTCATAGCTTGCACCTAATTCCCTTGAAAACCCTAGATATGGATCTAACAGAAACGTTAATGTATTCTTCCGTTGTTTGAAAAAACAACCAGTAGATCTGTTAAAACTTAAAACATCATCTGAGAATGGCGCCCTCTGTATTAACAGCAGGCTTTTTAGCCTGAATACTTTCAGAGGAAATCTGCTGTTGAATGAATGCGTGCATTGGTACAGACAGACAGTCCTCTATTGAGCTCTTCTGCTTTTGTTGTTAATTGATAAGTCCAGCGGAAGGGAATGGAAAGCGTTGAACAGCAAGAGAGCAGGGGAAGTGGACATCGCTTCAAACGGTCATATTTTCTGATTATTCCTAACGGATATAATTAATGGCTGTAACGGTAATTTTTAAATGACATGGAATACCCATAAAATATGGGTGTGTTAGAATCTAGAGGATAGGGGAATGGATTGGCAAATGGGTCCCACACGTTAAACCAAAACCGAATGGATTGGCAAATGGGTCCCACCCATTAAACCAAAACCATTTCTTTGTAGACAATACATTATAAACTCGCTGAAATGTATAGCTGTTTGTAGTCACTAATGTAGTGTAAAGGACTTCACAATTTCGATACGGACATTCTTTCATTACATTTCAAAGTGAAAGTTCCCAAGTGGACCCGATAAATTCGCACCACTCATATTGGTCAACAATGCTGTGTTGAAACATTGTTGGAATTACATTGGCGTTATTTTGAGATCAATTTTCTTCATCATTGTTATTATTATACTATATTGTTATTTAATGGTGATTTAAGGGAATTGGTAACTATTTGAGATTATCTCGCGGAAGCTTAGGTTTAAATCTTGTTGACTCCTATTATATTTAATGAGTTACACAATCATAAATATATATAAAATAGTTTCAAGGGTTAGTTTGATTCTTAAATGTTTTTATATAAAATTTTAAGAAGTTTAAGGATCAAATCTCAAGTTTAAGTTCAGTGAAAAGCATAGGGATAGGTTAGGCACGTTGGTTTTCATGGACATATAGAAAGGTTATAGTATGAACTATTTAGGGACTCATGCATGTCCGGAATAACCTTGGGAGTTATCCATGCTTTCATTGCAAGGGGAGATAGGCTAGAAAAACGTAATTCCCTATGAGTATATGACACGTCTTTTAGACCCATTGTCTAGGGTTGAAATTCTTACATTATATAGCCTAAAGAGTTAGTTGGGTTGAAATTCTTACATTATATTGCATAAAGGGTTAGCTCAATCAGTGACTGCCAATGTTCTTGGGCCTTTGGCTAGTCTCGTGCCAACAAGAGTCTAGTTCAAATCCTCCTAGATGAGGCATACTAGTCTACACCAGTGGGTTTATGAAGGGTGTCATCCACTAACGTCAAGAAGCATCCCTTGGGTTTTCCCACGAGGTTTTCCTTGGAAAAGATTAACACACAAAAAATGATAGAAAAAAGGGACAAGTTAAGAAAAAACATTGAGCTCAATATCCAAATTTGCATGGATAGTAAAGACATAAAAAATCAACTAAAATAAGTAGAAGTAGAAGGAAATTTAAGCCAAAAGTGGAGAAACAAGAATAAATTGAGAATATGGTATGAAAACTACATGTCTTTTTGGAAGAAGCAAAAAAAACAATCTTCTAACTTTAGTCATGCCATCTTCACATAAGCCATCATTAACGTCAAAACTTACGGAGCTTGAGGAGATTATTCATTCCTCACCAATCTCAAAGCGAACATTGACATCAAAATGAATTAGGGAGAAAAGGAACAAGTTTCTCAAACTTGAACATGTATGCAACAAGCAAGCTCTAAACCTTATCATAGTAGAGCTACATGAGACAACCGATGAAGATGGTCTAACCAAGTAATCAAACAAAGTACAAAACAAATTAGAAATTGAAAACTCATGGATTTCGAAAGTAGAGAGAATAGGTAAAAACGATGAAGGTAAGAGACATCTAATTCCAATAAATGTGGAATCAAATGAAAAGAAATTACACATTCTAAGAGAACTTTCCAACTTTAAAGGATCAGGTATATTCATAAATGAAGACATCATCCCACAAGACCTTATCAGGTATATTGAAAAAGGAAGTCCAAAAAGTCAAAGATGCTAGGAAATAAGTCAAATGGGGAATAATAAGGAATAGAAAAATAGAAATAAAGGATAACTTCCAAAGTAACAAATAGGGATTAAGAAAACTTAGGATCTTGAGATGGAATTGTCGAGGATTATATTAGAGGAAGGGTCCTAAGCCAATTTGGTGTTGGAATTATTGTCATTGATGTCAAAGGAATAATGAAATCATTAATGTCATATTACGACATTACAATACACACAACATTTCCATGATATATATATATAAAGAGAGAGACAGAGAAGGGGGGAGGGGGTTCTACAAGTATATTAAAAAAGGGGTGCATGTGAAAAAGTAAAAAGTGAATGGTGGTTTCAAACCCATGGGTTTGGGGTATTTTCCCAGGTATTGGAAATTAACTATTTAATTAAGGGACATGTCCCTTCATGAAGAGTTATGAAAAAGTATAAAAACAGAAAGTGTGTGTGTGAAAAATGGATTAGAAAAGATTGAATTGTGAAATCAGTTTCAGGTCATCTTGGCATTTTCACAATAACTTTTTTTCTAGGATGTTTTAGACCCTACAATTTGGAAAAGATAGAGGAGAGATCTTGATGTAACTGTGGCAAAAATTGTAGATGTTGATTCACTACAATTTCGAAGATATGCCCTATGGAAGTTAGGGTTCTTAAATGCTCCTGAAATCAATTTCAAACAGGTAACCTTGGAACTTTCGCTATAAATTATTCTCTAGGATGTTTCAGACCCTGATATTTTGCAGAGACAGAGGATGGATCTTAGTGTACATGTGGTAGAAATATAAAATGCTAGTTCACTAAACTTTAATAGATAGGATCTGTGGAAGTTAGGGTTCATGAGTGCTCCTGAAATCAATTTCAAACAAGTCAGCTTGGCACTTTTGCTATAACTTATTTTCTAGGATGTTTCAAACCTTGATTTTTTTCGTAGACAAAGGAGACATACAAAAGTACCTTAGGTAAATGTTTCATAATCATGTTCTAAAAATTGGACACGTGGCATGCTGTACAAGTTCATTCTTAGGAAGAAGCCCAAAACAACAAGCTTTAGGTAAGTTTCCATTTGGAAATTCAAATTTTGGTCAGACCCGGTAAAGGAAGAAGTAGTGAGCATACCTGGTGAAGGAAGAAGTAGTGAGGAGACCTAGTGAAGGAAGAAATAACAAATAGACTCGATGAAGGTTGGTTCAGCTTAGATATTTGTGTCTCTTGCTAAGTTGGTGCTTAGCGGTAGGGATTGGTGTCCCTAGTAGATTGGTGTCTACAAATATCTATAAGATATTGTGTCTCTTGATAAGTTGGTTCTTAGTGGTGGGGATTGGTGTCTCCAATAGATTGGTGTCTAGGAAGATATGAAAGATATTAGTGTCTTTTGCTAAGTTGGTGCTTAGTGATGGAGATTTGTGTCTCCATTAGATTGGTGTCTACAAAGATCTATAAGAGTAGGATGACGCCCGCTGAGATTTGTACCAGTGGGGATTGATGTCTCTATTAGGTTGGTGCCTATAAATGTTTGTAACAGTAGGTTGGTTCCTACAAATAATTATGAAGATAATTTTCGTGGTTTTCTCCTGAAAGGGTCTCCACTTAAATCTTGTTTTCCATGTTACTTGTATTGCATGTTGAAACATGGGAACACAAATAATCCTATAAATATACTGTATTTTCAATTTGGAACAAAAAATTGAAGCACATGGGATGGGTGGTATTTGTTGCTACATCAAGAAGTAACTTAAAGATTACAGTTTATAAGAGTGTTCCCTATAACATACACATATATCTTAGTATTACCTCCCAATACAAAAATACAATTTTCCTTGCAATTCGCTACTTAGCTCCTTTAAACTTGTTCTTCTAAAAGAACCCTAATCTTGCAATCTGCCACCCTTTTATCAAATTATAATATAATATTGTTGCCATGAAATCCAAAGGGGATATTCTTCTTCTTGGATATTTTAATGCTAGAACTAGTTAGTGATAATATTTTATCCTAATTTTGACTTAGTATGTTTATATGTAGCATATCAAATGAAGTAACTCATTATTACAATGTAAGAGAGAGAAAAACAAGATCCTAAATTAGTGAATCTTGAGAGAGATTCATTCCCAAGTAGTTAGGATATTGTGATGAGCTTAACAACCTCATTAATTGAGGTTGTTACCTACAACTCCTATAAATTGGGATCACAGTAAACTATTCCTACATGCGACAATCATGAATTGAAAAGAGAATTTTGAGAGTGGATGTTTCCTCTACTTATAGGTTTTACTATTATACATCTAGTGTCGATTTTTTTATGTGATGTGCAATATGTGATTAGCTTGAACACGTAATAGATTCATAGATTTCCAATGTCAATGCTAAATTTCTACATGGTATCAAAGATAAAATATTTCTTGGGATACTAGTACTCGAATTGTTGTGAGTCTTGGATATGTGGAACAAGTCTAACAAAAATGGATTCTTTAGACACAATTCTTTTGACACTTTTGGAGTATGTTATTAATGTTCTCTCCATGAGTATAATTGATGAGTTATAAGTATGCTCAAGATCAATATCCTTATGAAAAACACCATGTCCTATTTTGTAGAAACAATATGATCCAATCGTTATATTGATTATGTGTGTAGACCGATATTGTGTTATATTTGATTCATGATTGACAATAGCTTTAAAGTGAAGTCCATTAAGAATTTTGTATGAGAGGGAGATTGAAGACACAATTTCTAAGCATGTCCTATTACATCAAATATAATTGTTTAGTGGGAAACCAACTTGCGATTGTGTGTAAGTATATGGTCAACATACTACTCACAACTCAAGCATACTTGAGAACTAGGGTGCATATAATGGTTCATACTACAACCCGAGATCTACTTGTTTATATATGATTTGTTAAAATTCCATTCACATATCTTCAAACCATTTGATTTTACTTTTGATAGAGTTCAAAAAGGTTGCAAATTCATAACTGAGACTAGTCCACATCTACATTGATTGGCTCATGATGCAAAGAGATACTAAGATATTTCCATCCTAAGAGCAAGCATAAACTCCATTTTTGAGCATGGTTTTTATTGATCACTATTTTCTAAATCCCGAGGCATGCTAAACTTTACAATGAATTTTTTTTATCAAATATGTGGCTCATTTCCTATCATGTTGTCCTTGTAATCTTTGTCAAGTTTATGCAATGCTAAATTGTTATGTTGTTCGAGAATTGTCAAAGATATAATAATGTTGTGTTATAGACAAGAACTTTGTGTTCCCTATCATGCATTCAACTTGGTGATCTTTTCTTATGGATTATGATCTCAATAGATCTCAATAGTTGGGAAAAATTCAAGTTTGTCTTCAATGAATCATGTAATTATAGATCATCAAAATGAGAATCTTGTTGGTGGTCCCTCTCTATCTCATAGCTTGTGGAAAAACCTTTGAAGGATAATATATATGCTTAAAAAAAAACTCGTTGTAATGTGCTTCACAACTCCTTGATCTGCAAGCAAACCTATGAGCATGGGGCTCACTCAATTTTTCTCCTCCTACATCATTCTAGCATAATCTAGAGAAGTGATCTTCTCATGTGCCCCATCTCACATTCCTTCCCCATCAATTTATGTTTATTACATGAGTTCATGCTTGAATAGTGCTAGTGGTGGTATGTCTTTGACTACAACTAACAATAATTAGTGTGGGTTTATAAACTACATCAAATCTAGGTACAACCAACAGTGGTCAACAATCAATGTGATTTTATAAACTACATCAAGTCTAATGCACTCTCCTTGAATTTGAAAAGAACATATGCACCTTTATTATCCCTCAATCAATACACATTTAAGCATGACCTCCTATGCGTAATTAACCCAATAGTCACCCTCTTATTGACCTGTAATTTCCTAGCCTATGGTTGAGTCGATTCACTAGTGCAAGCCTTAATTAATTGTGCAAAAAGGAAATAACTTTATTGTGCTATTATTAATATATAATTTTTACTATGAAATAATAGTGATGTGTATTTTAATTGCAATAATAGTGATTGACATAACAATCACATACATAACAAAAACACATAGATTTACCCTAGAAACCCATTTGGGAAATCAACCAAGAAATAGTATCTTTGGCTTCTTATTCTTTCTCACATAATTATTATAGTAAATGGGTTACACTCTCAGTTTGTGAGATGGTTTATATTTCTCCTTTGTTGTGATTGCATATTGTATTGCGCAATTTGATCTCTATACTATCTTCTTTCCTATTATTTCACCTACTTGTCATATTGATCTTGGAATAGTCCTATTCTCCCCATGTATTCAATATTACAACAAATTACTTTAGTAAATAGAATCCCCTAACAGGGAAAACACATACCTTGAATTCACCAAAAAAATATTGGAACCCCTTCTTCGTCCTCGACCAACCTCTTTACTACCTCCACTTCTTTTTCCATCTTCCTTATGGAAGACCAAGAAGACTCAAATTAGTTATGGACGATTTTCTTGGTAGCTTCATAGAGATTATGCCACATGTTATGTTTCCTTTAGATGTTAAAAAGACCTCAAGAACCATTACAAGATCCTCCTTGGATGTCAGGCTCTATTTGAGTGTGGCAACCATTTTTATGTTATTTTTCTCGTCTTCTGCATGGTATGATCTAGATTTATGAGAAGAACGAAATGAAAACAAATATCTATAATATTAATCATAGAGATACAATGAATAATAACATAGATACAATAAAACTTGACTTCTGTTAAATGAGAAATATGCTGAAACTGTAAAAATGCAGACTGAAACAAGATTTCTAGAATGGTGCTAGCTTATCTCTGAGAATAGATGTGGCGACTACACTCATTCACAAGAAGATGAGTACAATGAGTTGAAGATAAAGTGTCTTAAGTCATGTGGGCCCCGTTGGGGTAAGTTGGTACACCAACTTCCCAGGTTCGTAACTTTTGCATACGATCTTCGTTTTAGGTGCATGATAGGCCATTGGAAAGGTCTATCCGAGGAATACAAATTATTCCATCACACTCTAACTCCGTTTACAGTGTGACTATGGAGGGTCCAAAAAAAGTTGTTTAGGGCCTCAAAATGACCTCTGAATTTTAGGACCTGAAAAGCTAGAAAAAAAATGCTAAGATAAAAAAACGTAACTACTAAGCTGAAAGTTGTATGAGCCAATTAGAAGAGCTGGGTGGCCACTTATATCCACTTGGATAAATCCCCCCTCCTTAGGAATCAATGGTTTCCATTGCATTGAGTTCCCCCATCATATGAGGAGGATTCTACTGAATTTGGCCCCGGGTGAGCCACTTGCCTTAGTGCAAGAGTTTCCCTGCTTTGAAAACTCGATAAAGATGAAACTTTTGTTAGTGGGTTCCCTTGACCTTCGTGTCCACGATCTCATCAGTGGATTTCTATTCGATGAAGTCAAGGTTGAGATATGTTTGTGTCAAAATTTCTACTATCTTTGAGGTGTCCAATAAGGGTGGAAAGTATGGCCGAAGGAGGTCCACATGAAAAACTAGGTGCAAGCCAAGGAAGGGGGGGATGTTGAGCTCAAAAGAATTGTCACCCACAACCTTGTTGATGGTTTAAGGTCCATAGATGAGTGGACGAAGCTTTCGATGGGGTCCTGTAAGGCGTTCTTTCTATAACTGCAACCAAACTTTATCTCCCACCTGAAACTTGTGTGGCACCTGATGTTGATCGTGGCATTGCTTGTACTTGGCATTGGACTTCTGCAAAATATCCTGAACTTGTTGGCGGATGTGTTGGATTCCTTCAATGATCCGAGTGGCTCTGTCGACTTTAGTTTGCACATGGGATGATTCTGCTTGTGTGGATGTAAGGGGTAGTGCAACATCCATGGGGCCCAATGGTTGAAAGCCCATTCCCACCTGAAAGGGTTGTGGTCGGTTGAGCTATGTATGACTCTGTTGTAACTATGTTGAAAATAGGGAAGACTCTCATCCATTTGTGTGGATTCTTGGAATTGTACATGCACAAAATATGCATGATCATCTTGTTGATGACCTCAGTTTGGCCATTCGTTTGGGGGTGGAAGGCCGTGGATTTGGTGATCTTGGTGTTCAACCATGACTAGAGGCTCAACCATAATGTGATAAGGAACTAGATGTCCCGATCAGAGACGTTGATTTATGGTATCCCAAAATGTACCCACACTCGTTCTAAGAAGAGATTAGCAGTGGCCTCTGCTGTGATGCTCTTCTTTCAAGCGACCAAAATTGCCATATTGAAAAATCGATCAACAACCATGAAAACCCAGTCATTTCCCTGCTTGGTTGAAGGAAGGCCCGGCATGTAGTCCATCGATATGGATTCCCAGGGATTGTTGGGAGTAGGAAGAGGGGTGTACATGCCTTGTTTCTTAATGGTTGGTTTGGAAATGATGCAGGTCATGTAGGACCTGATATACTTGTTGACATCCTATCGGAGTTTTGGCCAATAGAAACGTTGTTGCAGCACTACCACTATCTTCTATATGTCGAAGTTTCCTTCCACCCAATTGTAGTGATCTTCCCAAATCAACTTCACTCGCTCGCTTGATGGAATGCAGAGATGGCCCATATGGCATAACAACCCATCCTACAGATGAAAAACAATGACAATTGTGTTTGTGTCCAACATTTGGTAGGTAGTGGCGAAGTCAGGATCTCAATCATAGAATTGGGGCCATCTGAAGGTCTCATGTATGCATGAGTGTAGCACCATGGTTAGTGCGGAAACTAGAGGCCAGTTGAGGCAGTCAACAACACGGTTGGGGCTCCATGTCTTATACTTGATGTTGAGATGGAACTGCTGCAAGTATGTGGAGCATTTTTTATGGCGTTCATTCTACAATTTGCCTTGTGTCTACATGAACTGTAGAGACTTATGATCAATTTGGATGAATGTCTCCTTCCCGAGAATGTAATGCCTCCACTAGAGGCAAGCTTGTAGAATGGAGTACATTTCTTTGTCGTAAGTGGGGTAATTACGAGCAATATATGGTAGAGTCTCACTATGATAGACCAAGGGATGTCCATGCTGAGTGAGAACCGTGCCCACAACATAGTATGAAGCATCTATCTCAACCTCAAAAGGATGCTACAGGTCGGGTAATGAGAGCACCGGGGATGATCACAAGCACTACTTTAAATCATCTAACACTTTCTGTTGCGACTGCTACAGTCGGTGAACAGAGCACCTGATGATCAGTTAACTACTTAAATCATCTAACACTTTCTCATATGACCGGAACCACCTGAATTTTTCCTTCCACCACCCCTGGTCACTTTGGCTAAGGTTCCATGCAATGTGGGAGAATCCCAACATGCAGAACCTCAAGGATAGAAATTGGCATGGGCCTAAGAAGCTTCCCAAAGCCTGAGTGGTTGGAGTCACAATCATAGATGACCCGGATCTTGGCTGATAGACATGCACCCCATGATGATCAACAACAATGTATCCTAGGTACTAGACCCTATTGATGTCGAATGATCATTTTTCTAAATTTGCATATACCTTGTGTTGTCGCAAAGTGCGTAACCTACTGAATGTGTTGCAATTGTTCCTCCCAATTATTTTTGAAGATGAGGATGTTCATCCAAATACACCACCAAAAAAGAGTTGGTGAAAGGTTGCAATATATCGGCTATCAACCTCGGAATTTTTTGGGTATTTTCTCAAGCCAAAGGGTACATTTCAACCATTCAAAAGACCTCTCTTTAGACCAAGGAAGTATTCCATACATCGTCTTCCTATTGGGACTCGGTGGTAAAATGAATCCTCGTGATCAATATTACCGGTTATTTTAGTACCCTTTGAGTCGGTCGATGATTGGAATTTGGGGAATTAAAAACGCCTCTGATCAGATTTTATCGAAATCAACAATCAATGGAGAGTCACCATGACCCTTCTTTCTTCCAAGTAACAAGCACCATTGGGCTTCCACAAGGTGATGCGATAGGTCAGATGTTCTTTCGAAAGTAGCTCTAGATCTATACCTGATTTCCTCATTTTCCGACAGAGAGTGGCGATAGATCCATCTTACTGGGTAGTGGTGCTGGGGTCGACGACCAGATTTCTTGAAATGACAGTGTAGAGGTACCTTAGTTGGTGTTGAGAAGATGTATTTGTATTCTCCATGACCTTATCCACTTTCTTCCTGGGATGTGTGAGAGACATGTCAGAGAGGCCATGGATGGTCAAGAACTTCTACTTTACTTTTGGAGCTCAAATCACGAAGAAGACAAACTTCCCAAAGAGGAGAGATGACCTTTCCCAAGATTAAGCTATGAGATCAAGTAAATGGGGTAAATGGAACAAATTTCTGTATCCTTTATACTTCAGTCCAAAGTAATAATAACACTACGAGGCTTAATCTATATACAACATGACGTTTCATAAATAATATTGACCCAAAACAAATCACAAACTTCAAGGCCATCACACAACACTCATCTTTTGAAGGGTTGATGTCGATATTCCACGACACTGCTAATGACCTGAGACGTGATCCCCAGGAGCCGCATCCGACAAAGTGGTCACGGAGATCGATCCCTTGGTGGAGCCATCCGATGGTGTATGGCTGCGGGTGTGGTGATGTCGACAGGGCAAAACGCTTGACAACCTCTACTGAGATGATGTTCTTTTGGATACCACTATCAACAATGAGGTGCATCGGAGTACCCTTCACCCACATTTGTGAATGAAAGAGGCACTCACCTTCCTTTGGTTCATTAGGTTCATCGGGTTGGACCTTGGTCGTGGTAACAACAATGGAACTGGGTTTTGGATCAATGACCCATATCCCCTTTTATGGTTCTAACTCAGATTCAGAGCCTGCATCTGATTCATAGGATTTCACCTTAGCCACCAATGACTTCTTTGAGAAACATTCAACGATGTTGTGCAAGGGACTCTTATGGAACTCGTAACATTTCCCAGTGTCTTGGAATGGTTTTCCTGAGGCTATCCATCCTTGCTATTCCATTTTTTCTATGGGTTGGGGCTTCCTTTGAACTTCTTCTGCTGTGAGGGGTTTGCAGACTCAAACTACTGCATATTTTGTTTAAGCTTTTGCTCAATTTTGACAACATATCGATAGGCCACACCCAAGGATGAAATGTCCAGAAAATCCATTTATGTATGGATGTATCTATGAATACTGCCACGGTACTTGAGCACCATATATCACTCAGAGTCTTTGATACTCAACTTGGTGCACAAGGTATGCAAAACATTGATGAACTTTGGCACTGTTTGTTCCCTTTCCTACCCCAATGTGGTCCATCTTGTATATATGTTGTCATAACTTCCAATATGGTAGTATTGTTCCTTAATAAAATCCCTGAAGGAACCCCAAGTGGGTGAAACTACGAATAATGTAGATCCCTCTATTTCCTTTTTCTCACCGAAAGTCTCCCACCAATATTTGACATGGAGGATGACTTTGAGGAGCATAAATGTAATATTTTCTCTATCGAAAAAGTGGTGGAAAGAAAAACACCATTCTATAAGGTTTAACCATTTGTCTACAACATCCACATCTATTTGACCTTCAAATATATGAATATCAAAATTGATATGTACCTTGAAGGGGGTGGCACCTCCGCTTGAGGTAGATGCATTGTTTGTTGGCAGTTGTCGAAGCATTTGCACAAAATTATCCATAATCTCATTCCTTTGTCACGAGAGGGATTCCTCAAGAAACAATTTAAAGGGATCTCATACCCCATCGTCTCTCTTTTCTTCCCCCATCAATGTTCATTGGGTTCAGGGAGGCCAATATTGCAAAGACTCAACTGGTTCGAGTCCCAACTGCTTATACCCTGACCTCATTGGGGACATGCATGGAGTAACAAATGAAGAGCATACCGCTTTGATACCACTGATCCAGATTTATGAGTGAAACGAAATGAAAACACAGATCTATAATATTAATTACAAATATACAATGAATAATAACAGATATGCAGTGAAACTTGACTTCTATTAAATGAGAAATGTATTGAAACTGTAAAAATGCTCATTGAAACAAGCTTGCTAGAATGGTGGAAACTTATCTATGAGAAGAGATGTGACGACTACACTCATTCGCAAGAAGATGAGTACAATGAGGCTCCAAAGGAATTTTTACATCAAACATGAATTCCAAAACCCTAGACATCCAAAAACCTTACCCTAGGATATGAAGCGCCAAAAGTCATGTGGGCCCCGTTGGGGTAAGTTTGTACATCAACTTCCCGGGGTCATAACGTTTGCATACGATCTCCGTTTTAGGTGCAAGATAGCCCTTTGGAAAGGTCTATCCGAGGACTACAAATTATTCCATTACACTCTAACACCATCTATAGTGTGACTGTGACGGGCCCAAAAAGCGTTGTTTAGGGCCTCAAAACATCCCCATAAGTTTAGTACCCAAAAATCTAGAAAACAAATACCAAGATAAAAAATGTAACTGCCAAGATGAAAGTTGTATGTGAGATAGTTGGAAGAGGTGGGTGGCCACCGATATACACCTAGATCATGGTATCCATTGATTGGTTTCTAATCCTTGCAAGTCACCCCCATTATTCCTTTTGGGATCCCCTTTCCTAGCCACATCATTGGGGTTCATTGGTTGCATGGCCACTCCCTTCAATCCTTGATTCCTTTGTCACTGAGCTTCCCTTGTAGTCACCCCAAGGATGAGTGGTGTATCCCCTTTAGACC
This sequence comes from Picea sitchensis, assembly GCA_010110895.2. NCBI lineage: Eukaryota > Viridiplantae > Streptophyta > Pinopsida > Pinales > Pinaceae > Picea > Picea sitchensis. The sequence goes on from SNQJ01S0026916.1 coordinate 35,383, forward strand.
CCCCACAACAATGCCTTTCTTATACTACCACCAAGAATTTGGTCAGGTTGTCCCAATAATGGGGTGTGGTAGTCCTCATGGAACCACCAATACAAAGGAGAGAGTGTCACTAGGTCCTTTTGATGTGTTACTCTAGTTATTTCCAGTGGGACTTGTGAAATGATACCCCATATTTTACCATTGATCCTTTTTTTATGGGATCCCTACTCCATGCCTCCAAGCCTTTTTAAGGGTTTCCCTAAGAAATATGTGAAGGATTTCTAGGATTCTTCCTAACACTGGTAAATGGATTCATTAAAGGCTTTAACCAAAACTTAAAAAGGGTTTTTTCAAGAAAAAAATTGTAGGGTTGTCACCATTAAAATTGCAATTATGAATTCAATCCAAATTCAACAAACCATTTATCTTATTGATGATCTATTTTGAATCATGTGTCCCCAATGGGAGCCTTTTGGTCTTCAAAATCTTATCGGTGGAGAATATGGATGTGCATATCCTCCACTTGATTCTTCAAGGCCACTACTCCATTAGATATGAAGGTTTTTTTTTTTAGCATGTCTCAATCAATGTTTTTTTCTATCATTTTTTTACTACTACAAGGGGTATTCTTCTTCTTCCTCTATGTGATTTGATAAAGTAGGCCTTACCACCTTTTACTAAGAAATGATTGTTTTCTTTCTTGTAGAAGGTTGCATCCCTATCCCATAAATAGGGATTGCCAAACATCATTTTACATGCATCAAGTGGTGATACTTACATTTTACTTTATCATCAAAATCAATTTCAATGGAAAACCCAATTTTACATATTTTGGTAATTCTCATGGCATATTTCTCTTGTATCCGCCCCAGTGAAGATGGTCATATTTGATCATAAGTTTCTAGACCAACTTATCAACTAAGATTTTAAAAATCAAATTGCATAGATATACACTATCAAACAAAACATTTACCTTATGTCTTTTCTTTTCAACTTTGATTTGGAAAAGTCCAATTATGTGTCCACTTTACCTTTGTTGTTGAAATATGGTGCAAACTATGGTTTCGTCCACATCAGAGGTGCATTTTACGATTATTTCATCCATCTTGGTTGTTACCATTCATCCTTTCTGAGGCTTCTACCATTTTTGACACATCTCGAGATGAATCTTCCAACACTTCTCATCTACATATCCATATATATCATAATGTTTACAATGATTCTTGGCATCTTTCCCTCTCTAGGTTGTGGTTGCAATCTTCTTCCCATTCCTTTTGTTGGTCTCTTCTTAAAAATTTTATTACCCCTTTTTTATGTCCATCTCAATGTGAAGAGAATTCTTCTTGCTTCACCAATGTTTTTCACTCCCAGTAGCTATTATTAACTTTGAATATGACTAAATATTCCACCAAGTTACTTCACAATGAATATGGTTAAATAGGCCTCCAGGGCATTTCACTACTATCCTAGGATCTTCCATGGAGATATTCAACATGATGGCTTATTTTCAAAACTAGGACGTGTATTTTTGAACACTTTGTCCTTATCCTCGTTGGTGGTATTTCCATTTGATGAGGTGTTCCTCCTCATAACACATGGGATAGAACTATGATTCCAACAATTCCTTGAAATTCTCTCATTGTTTTACCATAAGCTTCTTGCCTAGCCTCAAGGCATCTACATAGCTCTCCCATGATAACAAACCATGTCTAAACATTTTCAATCAAGCAAAATAAATCCACTGAGTTTATTTTAGTTGATAAAGGCTGAAATAAACCTCTAGTCATCACTACATTTGGGGTTGAATCCAACATTTTAATTGACATTTGTTGAAAAAAAACAATTTTAATGTCGAAAATCAATGAAAATTCGTGAAATATGTCATTGTTTTGTATTTTGACCCCCCACACATCGCATAACCAATATTAACACAAACACATCAAATAAATGGCATAAAAGAAATCACATAATCTATGTTCAATGTGATTATCAATGCAAATGAGTCAATAACCAAATAACTTCAATTAATCAATGTTTCTAGAAAATCAAATCCATCAATGAGTATTTTATACTTACAAGAGTTCTAATACCGTTTTTTTTTTGTGTTTTAAAAAATGACAATGTTTGAAGAGTTGGGATTAGGTGACATATTAGGAGTGGTAAATTTTGCTACTTTACTACATTGTTAAACTCATTAGCTCTCCCCATCAAGATTTTATTGAGTTAAAATTTATAACAATTTGAATTCTCTATATGTGAAATTATTTGAATGTATTATTGTTGTACTAATGAAATAGAAAACAATGTCAAATAACCCTAACTTGGGCATTCGTGCATGCATCTAATTGGATTATATGCATGAATTGGTTAAACATGCCTTGGATCTCACTGCAAATGTTGATCTCGATGAATTGATGTTTTTTGTGCATACATGCAATCGTAAAAAAATATCTTTGAATGATCCCAAACTTATTAATATTGGTAATGGAAATGTTATTTCCCTTGAACAAAGTGAAAAGGCATAAAAATTAGAAGAATTAATAGGTCAACATTTAGAAAAAATTGCTTGGAATATGGCCACCTAGAAGGGAGAATAATACTACCCCTTGGTAAGATATAGGCAACACGTTTTTTGTCCCCTTTTTTTTAAAGTTTTGAATGCTTTAATATTTTGGTACTAATTTTATTTATTTATTTGTAATTACAAAGAAAAAAATACATAGGCTTGGAATTCCTCATGCTTCTATTTGTAGTAGAGATAGTGAGGGTAAGCGAAATGAAGTTGATCTTATGGAAGAAAATGATGCCAACATTATTGAGAATGAAGGGATAAATAGGTTGATCCATAACACCGTTGTTTCCATGGATGAGAACATGCCCATGAATGAGATATATATGATGATATTCATGACGTACCTCTTATTAATAAAGCACAAAACCCCCTATACAATGACTCACAGACACATTTTATTCTTTCTATTTCATTGTTGGTCAACTTGAAGGTATTGAATGATATTTAAAACAAATGTATGACACATATCCTAAGTTATGCAAGATAGTTCTTTACATAAATATAATTTTTGTCTATTTTTTGTGATTGTAATATATAGGATGTAATATCCACTATTTAGTACATTAATTTAATTTTTCTTGTAGATTGTTAGATGATATTCTCCTACCACTATCAAATACTCTCTTTTGTTTTTCAAGGAAACCCTCATGAAAAACCCTCCAAGTACTTCCCCATCATCCATGGATGGTAAACAGGGTAAACTTTGGCCTTGATTACGGGGCCTAGCCCGATGGGACTTTGAGTGAGACCCAACAAACTTAACAATATTGTTGGTTGGGGACTTGACCTCAAGACCTCTTGCATTATAACCATGATACTCATCCACTTGAGCTGACCCACTAGGCTTACTGTCAAACACTCTACCTCACATAGACCAAAAATTGTGTTCTCTTATAAAAGATACAAGAATGGAGCATCAAATAATTGGTGCATGTCCTAATGATCATATTATATATTATGGACTATATGAAACAAAGTTGAAATTCCTTTGTAACACCCCTGTTCCTGCCAGCTTGTAATTAATCATAAAATAGGATTACCATGTTAAGGCATGTGGACAATGTAAATGTATTATTGTTAAACTTCCCATAACTGACTGTTGGGGGGGAAGCCTTGAAGTACGAGCGATGATATCTCTAGAGGAAAGAAATCAGTTAATGAAGAAAGGACCAGTGGTTGAATTATCAACCACCCCCATGAATGGAAGCATGGTCTAACTGTCAGATGTCAACTCGAAGTACCACATAGACTTGCAGACCCAAGCTTCCTTCTGACAAAAGGAATAGGACAGGTCGAAAACCTTCCAGAGGAGGGAGGTAAGATACATACAAAGACAAAACAAGAGAGGAGACATGGGGATGAGAGCAAAAGATTGTAAGGGAGGTTTGAACCTAAATGAAGTGTGGAGAACATGGCCCGAAGGACCTGAACACGAGCTTGATGATGAGGAAGCATCTGATAAACCTCGCAGGGTCATTGTGATAGAGAGAGTTTCTCTGAGAGATGGCGGGAATTCCCTAGTGATATAATGGCTTGGCACGGGGGTGGACAGAGTGCTAATAATGAATGCCTCTGAGCCTATGGTTGGGTGGAAAGGCACACACCCTCAGTCAGTTGATTGGATGCAACTTGTAATAGATAAGTATTCTCATACCCTGTTAAATTAAGCTGTAATTATGTAATGAAAAGGGATATACTATGAAGGACCCAGGGATGTGTATGTTTGCTTAATGGTTATACTATATCTCTTTATTCTCGTTTAAATTGTGTATTTAAGCAAGTATGGATTGGACATGTTTTGTATTCGTAAATGCTTGCACCTTGTGGTGGTTTAAGATAGATCCACAAACTGTGAGTTCGTCGACCTTGGGCACAATTTCATGTACGCATGTTGGCACTCCTAGTCATTCTTAGTCCCTTGGAGGAGGGATTCTGTTAAATCTCAGGAGAGATAGTGCACATATGCATAGGTTCTCTGTGAGGCAGACAGAGACTGATAACCACTTAAGTTCTAGAGTTGAAGAATGAGCATAAGGGGTGTGAAGAAGGATTCTTCCAAGTGTTAAGTTCAAGACAAAGAGCGCAAATCTATCAAGCCTTTCAGAGATAACGAAGCTCAGGAAGAACATTGAGGTTGAAGTATTGAAAGGGAAGTTCCCTTGTTTGGAAGACCAACAGACGAAATCTATTCAGAAGAAGCTACAGTATGTTATTGCTGATTAAGGTTGGTTGTCATTGATGTCAACCCTTGAAGAAAGCCCCATGGCACAAGGTTTGGGTAATGGACCCAATATTGTTTGATGTAAAGATGACTCATTATTGTCTTTTCATGGTTGATAAGAAGTAAAAATGGATGAACTCCAAAGTGGTCCCCTTATGGTGAAGGCCCTCACAGGAAGA
>SNQJ01S0026916.1:47044-69260 GCA_010110895.2 Picea sitchensis
ATTTGAACCATTGTGTTTGTTTATCAGAGACAAAGCAATGAAGGTATCCTTCCAGACATTTGTTCACTATCTCAGTTTTTCCATCAGATTGAGGATGATAAGATGAGGTATGAACCAATTGAGTACCCAAACAAGAAAATAATTCAGTCCAAAAATGTCCAGTGAAGATGGGATCTCTGTCATTACAATAATCTTTGGGCTTCCATGTAGCTTTTGAACTATCTCCATGAATGTGGTGGCAACTGTACTGGATTTGAAGGGATGAGAGAGTGCACAAAAGTGTGCGTACTTGGTCAGTCCATCAACAATCACCATGATGACACTCTTTCCTTCAGACTTTGATAACCCTGTGATGAAACCCATGGAAACCTTCTCCCAACGCTGACTTGGGATGGCTAATGGTTGTAAAATACCTGGGGTCTTAATTCTTTCCACCTTATTTTGTTTGCAAACCAAACATTCCACCACAAACCTTTGAACATCAGTTTTAAGGTCATCCCCCAAAAAATCCTTCTTCACCCTATGATAGGTTTTCAAAAATATTGAGTGCCCTCCTACCCGAGAGGTGTGCAATTCCAATAGTACCTTTTGTTTGAGTTGGGATTTCTTACATAAACATAAGCGATCTTTGTACCATAGTGAATCATTTTTCCATGTAAATGTATCTAATGCACTGGAATCCTGCTGCAACCTTTGAATGAGAGTCCACATGTTTTCTTCATTCTTCCATTCATCCCTCGCTTCTATTATCCAATTGGGTTGTATGATCGAGATAGCACAGAGAAAGGACTCAACATCTTCATCCTTTATTGAGAGTGCATCTACCACAACATTTTGCTTCCCTTTTTTATAGATGATTTCAAAATCATAACCCAATATCTTGGTCACCCATTTTTGTTGTTCTTCTAAAGATAGTCTTTGTTCCAAGAAGTATTTAAGACTACCATGAACTGTTTTGACCTTGAAGTGCCTACCTATTAGGTAAGGGCGCCATTTCTTCAATGAATGTAGTATCGCCATCATTTCCTTCTCATAAATGGGTTTGTGTAAGTTCTTTCTCTTGAGTGGCCAACTTTCAAAATCAAGGGGCCTTTCTTCTTGCATTATAACAACATCAATGTGATTTCCTGAGGCATCACATTCCACAATAAAGGTTTTTGTGAAGTCTGGTGTGGTCAAGACAGGAGCTTTGCACATCGCCTCTTTAAGTTGTTCAAAAGCTTGAGTTTCCATTGGAGTCCATGAAAATGCATCCTTCTTAGTTAATGTCATTAAAGGTGTTGATATTCTTCCATAGTTTCAAACAAACTTGCGGTAGTAACCTATCAAACCCAAAATCCTCTAAGATTCTTCAATTTTTTTGGGAATCAACCAGTCCATCATGGCATTAATCTTGTTAGGGTCTACCTTCTTAACACCTTCATGAGATACAATATGACCCAAATATTCTACCTCCTTCACCCCAAAGAAACATTTGGATGGTTTGGCATATAGTTGTTGCTCCTTTAGTAGTTGTAGCACCTTGTAAACATGTCGCACATGATCCTCCCAAGACTTGCTATAGATTAGTATATCATAAAAAAATACTAACACAAATTTTCGAAGGAAGGGATTGAAAATGGAATTCATCAACCCTTGGAATGTGGAAGGTGCATTTGTAATTCCAAAAGGCATGACCAAAAATTCATAATTGCCTTCATGCGTTCAGAATGTTGTTTTTGGGATATCTGTTTCCTTCATTCTAATCCGATGATACCCTGAATGCAGATCCAACTTTGTGAAATAGATAGATCTATGTAGTTCATCTAACAATTCATCAATGACAGTAATGAGAAACTTATCTTTAATAGTGATCTTATTGAGCTCTCTATAATCTGGACACATACACCATGAGCCATCTTTCTTGAGTACCATTACCATTGGTGTTGACTAAGAACTTTGGCTAGGTCTAATAATGCCAGCCTCTAACATTTCTTCAACCATACACTCAATTTCACTCTTATGGGCATAAGGGTATCTGTAAGGCCTAATGTTTGGAGGAACACTCCCGAGAATTAGGTGAATAACATGATCATGATTTCAAGTGGGTGGAAGACCTTTGGGAATATCTTCAAATACTTTGGAATTATTATCAATGATCCCTTGGAGATCTAGGGGAATATATGGCTTAGATGTTTGAACATCTAGTGAGCATATTTGTGCAATTACACCCTGATGCCCCTTTTTCAATAATTTTGTCATGCCATTAGAGCTTATCACCTTAGTAGGTTTCCCTGTGATACCTCTTAACTCAATTTCTTTTCCCTCCAATGAAAATTTCATAAAGAGTTCTTGAAAATTAAAAGCCATTGTTCCTAATGATTGTAACCATTGTATTCCTAGTACGACATCAACACCACCCATGGGTATATACATCATTGGACTATTCATTAAATATTCCCCCATAGTAAGATTGATCTTATTGCATTTTCCTGAGCAATTGATAGTTCCTCCATCTGCAATCATTGCTTGAAACTTTGGAATTGGATATACAAAGAAATTGAGAGCTTTGGCTAATTTATAGTGAATGAAATTATGAGTACTACAATAATCAATTAGGACTATTACCTTTTTATTTTAGATATATCCTTCGATCTTGAGGGTTTGAGGAGTGCTAATTCCAACCAATGCATTACACGATATCATGAGAGTCAAATCTTCATAAGAAATCGCTTCTACATTTTCATCTTGAGATGGTTCTTGTTATTGTTCTTGTTCTTCTTCCTCTTCACAATTTATGTAGAATAATTTATTCTCCCCACGCCTATGTCCCTTACTGTACTTGTTGTCACAATTAAAGAATAAATCTTTTGCTTTTCTTTCCTCCAATTGTTGAGGTGTAAAACTTGTAGGTTGAGGTGTTTTAGAAGAAGGAACATTATTCTCTCAATATATGTTAGGAGTGGTCCTTCTAGTAGCCATAGCCATATTTTTACTTTCAACATTTCTTGCCACTCTAACTAAATGCATTCTCTAATGATTTGGGTTCCCAAAGGCGAACCTCATGTTGAATGTTATCCCTTAAATTTCTTATGAATACATCAATCAAGTGCTCATCTAGAATATCTGTTACCTTTATATTCAATCTTTGGAAGTTCTCAATGTTCTTTGTAACTAAACCCTTTTTCTTGAGATTTATCAATTGGCTAAATAAGGTATTGCTCCTTGTATCCTCATAGTGTGCTATCATTTCTTTCGTGAAAATTGTCTAAGTGACGAGTGATTTACGAGAAAAAAGCCATTGATACCACACAAATTGATTGGGTTCTAAATATAAAGAAGAAATTCGTACCTTTTGTGTATGTGGCACATCATGTAGATCAAATAATTGCTCCATCTGAAGTATCCATGTGATTGGGTCCTTGCCATCAGACTTCCTTATATCGATCTTAGGAAAGTGGTTGGTCTTCAACCCAAAGTTGGAGTTTCTCCATTCTTGATTTATCTTTCTTGTGTCCTCATCATGAATTTCATGGGATACATTTTCAATTTCAAGTGTCCTCTCTATTAGGTAATTTTTTAATCCTTCCATGATTTCCCATTTTAAACCATTCATCATCCCTTGTAGTTCATCTTTTGTTATTGTCTTCTTTTGTAAATCATTTATGTCCCTACGCATTTATTCACCTTCATCAAGAGTCCAAGTAGGACTGTCTGAAGGCTTATTTGGTGTATAAGTTCCCTTTTTTGGTGGCATGTTGGCCAGGTATCACTTTTAAACCTTGATTTTGAGGTGGTTCTACTATACGATCTTTCTTTTGTTGCATATCCAAAATTTCGGCCCTTCTGGGTATGAAAATTTATTTTCTATAGTTCTATGATATTTCTTCTCTGCAATACCACAGGTCCGATCAAAATTGGATGTGACAAGTGGAAGTTATGGTAACTTCCCCACAACTTGCTGATTTGTGGCCTTTCCTAGAGATATCACTTGTATAGAGTGCCCCGCACAAAATAATTGATATAAATTCTGAAAATTGTACCAAAAATACTACAGACTATTCACTATCCAATGCAAAGGGTCTCACACAATTTGGATATTCTATGAAGAATTTATGATTTTTTTACTTGGAACACCTTCTTGATACTAGTCAATAGGACTAGTCAGATACCCTATCTTCCACAGGGTGTATCTACAAATGTAAGATGACCCAGAAGATGAAATTTTTATCACAGATACCTTAATAATTTCTATGAATATCCTATAGATTTCAGTGTCTGAAACGTTACAGTAAAAATTTCATAGCGAAAATTCTGCGATGACTAAATTTAGGATGATTCAAGAACCCTATCGTACATAGGCTATATCTTCGAAAGTATAATGCCTCAGGAGTTGAAATTTGAACCCAACATACCTTGATCCGTCTACTAAATATTCTCCAAGGGGTTCCTTCTGAAACATCATAGAAAAAATTTATAGCAAAAATTCCAAGGTGTCTCAGATGTAGAAACTAAACCCCAAGACCTTGAGCTCTGATACCCAATTGTTAGGAAACCAATACAAATATAGCATAGAAAATCCTTATAATAAGTACTCAATGCCTTGAAAAAGAGAGAATTTCAGATAATAATCCTCTTTGAGGGGGCAACCTCTTTCTACACCACATAGATTTCCAAGTACAAGATGATTCCAAATGAAAAGGTCTCCTTGATATATAGAGGAGACTAGGAGGTAAAATTACAACTAATGGGCCCAAGCCAACATAAATAAAATAACATTACTAATGTAATATGCCCTAATTAATGGGTAATGTGCCAATATTTAGGGCTTAATAGTTATGCTCATGTGTATGTTATTAGGATGTATATTGATGGCCTCTATATTGTTGTCTTTACTGCATATGCACTAAATCTTCAGTACTATGGACATAAATTGATTGGTAATGATCAAACATGCATAAAGTGAGACCTCCTTCCTTTGGAATATTGAATATGTTGGAATACTCGAGTTAATGAATTCAAAGTGAGTATATCATAGAGACAACAACATGGTTATATTGCTAATACTTTAATGAATTCAAAGTAGAAAAGATGCAATGGAAGTCAATGAAGGTTGAGCTTCAAGATAGGTTAGAAGTAAGGATTCATGAGTTCACCTACCAAGAAAGGTAAGCACATGCTTGAGTCTCTACATGAGATTTTCTAGGTTGAGTTTCTAGTAAATTTACACAAATGGTTGGAAAGACTTATGGAGCGGCATCAACATTAGCTTCCATGGGAAAGAATTGAGTGGAATACCAAGAATTTGCTAAATATCCATTTGTATGACCATGAATTGACTCAAGTAGTGGAGTTTTTGTTTAAGGATGTTGTAGAAGGTTATTCTTTGGAGTTTGTGGTGGAATGTCAAGAAATGAAAAAATTGATTAATGAAATACATGTGTGGATAAAAATGTTGATGGTGGAATGGGGTATATTGTTGAGCCCCACTAATATGGAAGTGTAAGTGCTCGGTATATTAAGAGGAATTGATGGAAGATTCAGTGTCATAAGCTACTTGAAGGATCGACGATAGTAAGGGAAACAAATCTCGATGTCTTGCGTGCATTCATGACTTTGGTATTTGACAATTTTCACTGGTAGAGACCTTGGACACCCCCAGAGATCATACTCCTGGAGATGACAGGGCATGTTGATGTCACCTATGGTGACGTGGACCCTTGGAATATGTGCCATGTGTCACTAAAAAATGAATAGGTTGGGGTCCAAAAGATACTGAATCTAGGTGACATGTGTCCCCACACGACACCCCTACCATGTGGCATAAGACATGCCATCTTCCACATGAACGATCCATAATATCTGCTTCATATCCAATGGATCATGTAACTTCACGGATTTACACTTTTGTGAATTCAACACTTCAGGGCTCTGACAATTCAGGGATTTGATCTACAACATACCCATAAATCCTCGGAGTGACAAATTTCTGAAGTACTAACTTCACTAACCCTTCACCACTGCTAGATATGATGACCTGGAACACTCTCGAAGTCCTTCCCTCGATCTAACGGTTGAAGGGAATTTTGGGACTTTGGGGCTCCGGGGCTCCGGGTTGTATTAGTTCAACAAATTTTAAAACTCCCAGAGTGAAATCTTCTAAAGCAGTCAACGTTGGGTGACCACGATCGAAGGAGGAGATTCCCCGAGCCTCCTATTAGATCAGACGACTAACAAGACTTCGCTACTCTGCCCTTCGGAAATTTAGGATTTTCCTTCCTACCAAGATCGCCGAAATAGAGAAGACCAAAGTTTTTTCCTTTCCCGCTTGGCTTCGATCGACGGTTGATGATCGACCAGCTAGATCTGATGGTTGGGACTTAATATTACCCAACCTCTTGTTTTAACTTCATCATAAAACCCTTGTTCACTTTCCCTCTGATCCAGTGATCTGGATGTCCCTTGATCCTGCTATGGTGATCATTCCCGAATTCGAAACGGATGATCATGATCCCACGATCCCTTACAAAGGAGATTTGACGCTCTAACTTCTGCAATTCCATTCCTCCTGATCTTTACGATTTCAAGTTCGTAATTGATCTCAACCACAAGACTCTGGCCAACAGATCTGTCCCATATCAGCTCGATGTTTCAACTAATAGCTCTGATACCATTCTGTAACATACCCATCCCCTCACAGGCTAGGAACAATACCAATCTGTAACGTACCCAACCACCCATAGGCTGGGCACGATACCAATCTGTAACATACCCAACCACCCACAGGATGACTACGCTACTCCAAAAACTTGCTTCTGAACAAATCTCTATCTGAAATCAAGAGCATGAAAGAACCTCATGCATAAATCAAGATCCATGATACAACATAAATAAACAGACAACGTGCCATGTGTTATTCCAGAGTCTGTGCTTAAGGCTATAAAGTATAGAGTCTAGGCATCCAAAAAAAGGGTAAATGATAAACGAGGAAGAAAACAACTTTTAGGAAAATAATATAAGGCTGATTTTTGAGTTGTCTATGTCTAGCTTCCAATTGTTCTTGAATGCTTATGTCTCGTTCAATGGTTTCCCATGAACGTTCGAGTTCGACCTGGGTGGTGGCAGTTTTTAGGATGGTTTCAAACAAGTTTAAAGTGATGTTGGTTTGATCTGTGAGACTGGGTTCGATATTGGGTTGTCTTGTAGCAGACACAGTCATGGAGGAACATAAATTTAAGGGATGTTTCTTTTTAGGTTGTTGATTCTATTTTAGATTGTATGAGAAAAATTCCCAAAACTTCGAATTAATCGTATAACAAAATCAAAGTTTGTTTTTCGTATCTGAGTTAACCTTGAAAATCATGTATGAAACGAAAGAAAACATAAATCTATTTAACAATGTGAGGCATCCATCAAAGAAAAATCTCACCTCGCGACAGAAGAAGAAAATAGACAGGAAAACTTTAATGAAGCATAAGATATATAAATTTAAGTAATTCAAAGGTCTTGTACCTGCTGATAGCCAATATAGAGGAAAATATGTAAATGATTAGATGAATAAAACAGTTGATCACCACAGTAGAGGTTGTACTAAATTGCAGCTAAGCATTCATCAAAGATATATAAAGGAAATGATGCTAAATACGAAATAACGAAGGAAAACACATAACTCAGTCTTGACATAATATGGAGTCTTAAATTTCTCTTGTATTAATTATGGTGAAGGAAAATTTCTCTCTTACAATCTGGCCAAAAGAAAAAAATCCCTTGTTCTATTTTCAAAATGTATATTTATACAAGATTAAAATACTTCGAATTCTAATCATTCTAAAAGTTTCCGTTACAAATGAAAAAATGAAGTGTTTCACTTCCTGGTCCCTTGTCTTCCTCCATACGGGTAGGGTGTCTTCTTTTCTTTGTTCTCTAGCTCCAAAAATAGGATGGAATAAACATCTGTTACTATTTGCCTCCAGAAGTCTGCCCTTTCCCTTGCTTAATACAAGTGACACACTATCAACTGGGTTATCAACTTGGAAGGTTCCTTTTGGTTGTTCGCCCCAAAAGTGTAACAATTCTTTGCCAACTGTGGCAATCGTTTCCCTACTTATCGGTCTTATGTGATGATGGACCATAATTGTAAGCTTGTATTTATTAACCATTTATCCACTTGGACAATATCGACCTGACTTACCTGTGATAATTCAACTTGTTCTTTTTCCACATTTTCCTTGATGTCAAGCAGATGTTTGGCTATGTCAATTTTTCCCAGTGTTCCAACACTACTTTCCTTATCGAGATCTAACAAATTTTTATTTATCAAGCCGAATGTTTCTTCACAAGAATCTCTCATCTCTTTATCCTTTTTTCTGTTCTCAGATATATTATGCTCCCATGCCTTCAACAAGATGTTACCTCTGGTTTTCTCTGGAATGGATAATCTGGAAGTAATGGCCATTTCTTCTTTAGTTGTTGCTATAATAGCCTCCTGGAAAGCAACCCAAGCCGCCTCATCTTCTCTTTCTCTCAAGGAGATATCCTTTAGCACCTGTTCTATTGTCTGAAAATGATTTTGGATGGTTTCTACTTTAGTAAGTAGATCTTGTTGAGCCACTTCTACCTTCTTTTGTATTTCCGTGGCTTGGTATTGGAATACCGTTATGTCTATGACCTGACTTTTAGCAGAAATTAATTTAGCTTACAACTGTTTTATTAACTCCTCCTGTTGATTTACCTGTTTTTGGCTTATTTGTGCCGACTGATGCATCTGATCGAGATCAGATTTGAATTGCTTGATTTCCTATTGATCAGTTACTCTGGCTTGCTCGAAATATTTGTTTGCCTCATTCTTGGCATTTGCCCCTACCGTTGCTAACTGAGCCTGCAATTTTCTGATTAACAGGTTCATTTTTTTCAACCATCCCTTCAAGGTTCCAACTTAATATTGGCTGGTCATCGCATAAGCCCCCAGTGTTCCTACTATCTCATCAACGAATTCTTCCTCTTCCAGGGCTTCTCCATCCATTAAAATTTTGTATTTTTTAACTACTGCACTCGCTCTTTGGTATGTTTCTTGCTTCACCACAACCTTCCTTTTCTTGCTAAAACAAAAGTCATTAGGAGGCAATTCTTCTATAAAGATAGGTGTTAGATCTTCTTTTACTATTATCTCTGCATCAGGGTTCCCCTTTGTAAATTGTAAGGGTGTGATGGATGCAATGGGGTTGTCGATTTCCTTGTATGATTGTTTCATGGTAGCGTCTGTGGCCGGCTCACTTGATGTAAGAAATGGTATGTCACCTACCCCATTCAGGGGTATCTCTGCTTGACCTTTGACCTGTTTACCTGGTGCAACTATCTCTAGGTTTCCTTCTTCTTGATTGGGGATCTTGGCTTCCTGATTCAAGGTCTCAGTTTCTTCTTCCTTTTCCCAAGTCTCTTGTTTGCTAGGGTTTGTTTCCATTGAACCTTTAGCTTCTACTTGCTATGTACCTGGAGTTTTTGAGGTTCTTCCATATAAAACCTCAGGGAGGAAACTTCTCCGGTGCTCCTGGAATTTATAGAAATCAACCATATCTCCAGGGAGAAGAGCTTGAATCCAAATTAAGACTTATGAGAAGGACCTCGCTCCTCGGAAGACTTCATCATGAGACGAGTCTGCGTGCTCATTTATTTTTAGACCACAACTCGCCATGCGATTACTCAAAACCTTATTAACGTCATGTTTCTTAAACTCAATGTATACCAATTTCATTTCCTCTAAGGCCGCGACCTTTGCTTTGGCATGGCCAAAATGTAATAAAGAATATATACCAATGTGAATGGGGAAGGGTGGCCATACCTTATTCCAAACTCCTTTGAGCTCTTTGCTTATCTCGCCGAGCATAGTTTTCCTAGCGATCTCGCGACACACTAGTTTATCTGGCAAGAATAGCGACAGGGCATATGGGGGAACAGAGCTTCCAAAAACCCTAAGATACAAAAACTCTGCTTCTATATACCAATATGCCACACTTCTTAGGTTGCTTATGATTTTATCTGAAATCTTGGGAGGCAGATGGCCAAAGATAGAGACATGCATTGGTACCATTACCCAGTTGAAAATCTCATAGACGAATTCTTTGGCTTTATCTTCCTAGATTTTCGAGTGGTACACATGAATAGGCTCTGCATTATTTGGAGTCCGGTGCCAGCTCATTAATGGGAAAGGTTTCATGAAGAAAATATCATCCATAATGTAAGTAGACATGAAAAATGAAGATACTTTACCGCTCTCCTTTTGTGCTCAATATTCTATAATCTGATTGGCTAGACTATCTAACAACAATTTCGCCCAGTCGAAAGAGAATCTCTCAGCTACTATGTGAATAAGTGGTACCCATGGGAGAAAGAAGTGAGCGRTATCCTCCTTCCCATATAGTCTACAAACCATCATCGCTATATACATGAATTGTGGCTCTTACAATGAGATTGAATAAATTCCATCGGAATCGGCTTTGAATTTCGCTGGGTGCGAACACCAGTCTTTGATCAGGTCGGATAAGATTTTCCCAAATTGATCACATTATTTCTTTTTGAAACCCTCTAAGAATTTGGCATTGTGAGTAAAGCTTGGTGTGGGAGACAACTTGTACATTGCCTGTAGATTCTCTAGCCTGAATGTCCCAATTGCCACCTTCTACTCGTTGAATATCGTCCTAGTCGGGATATCTACATGGTCTAGTGCCCATTTGATCATATCATAATAGGGAAAGATCTGCGACCTTGCTACTATCTTGTGTATCTCTGTCTGAGCGACAACTTTGTATTTGCTGGATAAGTCATCTTTTTCATTATCATTGGAATCATCTGGACAATTTATCAGCTCGAATTGCAAAATGTTGGAGACATGTGTCCATGTTTTGACAATGTTGATGCTTCTAGGTGAGGTATCCAAAATAATATCTGAATCTTGGCCTGAATTCTTGCAAGTTGTCTTAGGAATTTTCCACGGAGCCATGATATAGAACCTTGCAATTAGGTCTCCTGTCACAAAAAATGAAAACAAAGACAAAGGTTATCTTGGTAAACCGACTTTGTGAAAATTAGAAGAAAATTTAAAATAATGACGAAAAACCTTCCATTTTGAGCACTCAAGTCTGTGCGAGTCCTTGCTGACAGAGCGTTTAAATCATCTAATAGAAATATTTGGAGATCAAAACAAGATCTTACTATCAATCATTTCATTAATTTTCTTATAAATTCCATAAATGTTTGATAATTCGAGACTTGGGAAGATCACATAAACGTTTAATTCTTTGTCCGTAAGTTGTACGGGTTAAAAATTATTTAAGGTATTGATTGTTCCAGTTTAATACTTTAATTAAGTGTGATTAGTCCTTAATCCCTTTTTCGGCGTTCGTGGTCTCGGATGATTTTACTCTTAGCCTTTGATCATGAACCCTGAATCTGGGATATTGCGATTTGGTTGACTAACTGTGATTAGACTTAGGTTTTTAATTAACCATGATCAATTAAAAAATTTCGCGACCTCGAGTATCAGGTTACAAACATGTTTCTTCGAGGTAAAAACCGTTGAGTCGCGAGATCGTGATAACAATTAACTATGGCTTAATTAACATTATTCTTGTGATTAACCAGATTTATTTTAAGTTGATTTCGCAACTTCGAATGTAGGGAAATCGAAGGGCGTTCGAGGTGTGAATCCTGAAATACGAAAGCACACTGTATTAAAAGTGATAATCCATGCTTAATGGTTTGATAATCGTGATTAATTTAAAACAACTTTCCTACTTCACATGTCAGGACATTGAGAGCTTTGATATGTATAACCGTAATATCTACGAAATCCCGAAATCCGATTCTTTTAAGGCTTATGTGTATCTCTTTGCTATTTAGAAAGTAGGCAACTCCAACCTTTTGATAAAATGAGTACTTGAAAAATTACGTGTGTTCCAACATAGGCTCCAACTAGGGATCTCGTCTCCTTGTGGGACAAGAAGAACAATAGACCAAGTTCCTTTATTGGGTAAATGGAGTCATTAGTTCACTTCTTCAAAACTTGTTCATAAAAGGGTACAGAGAGAAATGGATATTTCATCTTTATCCCCTGAAATATTTCAAATCTCAAATGCCTTCCAATCTCAACTTTAGTCCATTCGATGACTTCCTCTTCCCTAACGTTGAGTTCGGGTCTGCTTAAGATAATCAAAACAACCTTAAGAATTTTAACAGGTTATGTTGATTTTGCTTGCATCAAGGTGAAGTAATTTCAACAATTTTAATCAGGGAGCCCTGCACGAACTTGGGATGTAGATCAGGTTTCAAAGAAAACTAATTACCAGAGTACATTATATTTAATGTATAACATCCTTACATATATCCTAGACATTGCTTCACTGCCAGCGAGCCTGTTCAGTACCCCGATGAAGTTATCAGATTCCCTTTATTGAATTTACTTTCACCACTTCAAGTTGTTACTTTACATTTAAATTCCGAGATGAGGGAAATCATTTTATGAATTTCCTTTCATAATCTCTTCTCGGACTAGATGGGGGCAATCAATTTTTTGAATTTCCTTTCACCATCTATCTTCTATTTTTCTTTGACATGAAGTGGGGGCAATCAATTAGTAAAGAGTATACCAGGGGTGATATCTGTGTATAAAATTGCAACAGAGGTATGTTAACTCACTTTTATTACTCTAGATCAGTTTTCCTTTGACATTCAAAATATCTTAGTCTGCAGGAAAAATTATGGGAGAATTTTTTTTCCAGGGGCCTTCTTTTGAGAAAGACTAATCCTTAAAACTTGTTGAAATAACTAAGAGAGTTAGGATTAGCCTATGCATATCTTAGTTCAGTAAGAACCGAGGAGATATGAGGACTCACCCCCCATTTTTTTAAAGAAAATCATTTTTTAGCTTTTAGAGCTAAAGTGTAACCTCTTCTCCCTCTGTGGAGACCATGGGAAGGCATTTGGATTCAGGGCGGAAAAAAACAAACATTTGGAAGATAGTGACAAAGAAGGTTTCAGATTTCATAAGAACAAGCATTATAATGCAATCCTGACTCTTGGAACTTTTTTCTTTGAGGATGCTTTACTTCTTCTGCTTATTTTAATTATTTTTATCTTATCCAGGGGAACTTTTTAGAATCCACAGTAAAAATTTGTTCTTTTGATAACACATCGAGAGAATATGTTCATACTCATGAGACTGTTGTTGCACCTAAGTGACATTCATTTGAAATCTAGATATTTCGGGAATTCATACCTTTAGCCTTACCATTTCGTTCTCATCTTAGTAATTTATCTTTTATCACCTGTTTCGGGCGAATCGATTTCCTGATACATGACCATCCATTTTCTTATTTTTGATGTTTGGGTTGTAAACCAAAATCCTATAAGAAAACAACATGAAGAGTGTCAGGGTTTTAAGATTTATGGAATTCAATGTGTTGAATATTTCATATCCCTACTTCCAGGAAGTCACTAACATGTTTTATTTGCGATGAAAGTAAAACTTACCGAAAAGCTACAGAAACAGAAAACACAAACTGGTATATATAGTGGAATTTTGGAAATCATTTATTGCATATAGTGCTTCAGATAACACTCGTTGAGAGGGGCGTTGAAGATTTTACTGTCCAAATTTTCTAACAGAAACGAGTTCTTCCCTTCAGAAGCTATGACTTTGAATGGTCCATACCAGATATGATCAATTTTTCCATGTTTTACCGAGTCTTCCCTCCTAGCATCCCATTTCAAAACTAAATTGCCAGGGAGGAATTCCCTGTCTTTAGCCTTATGATCAAACAATATTTTCATGTTGTCTTGATATTTTTGCAGTCTTTCATCCACATCCATTCTATTTTGGTGAACTTCGATCAACTGATTTATTCTTCTTGTGATGTGGTTTAGTTCTTCTTTCTCATCCTGCCAAAGTTTCATCACGGTTAGGGCCATATTTATGGGTAACACTACGTCTTTCCCGTATACCATTTGAAATGGAGAAGTGCCAATCAATTTCTTGGTGCCTATCCGATTCACCCACAAGGTGTATTTCAAATGCACATGCCAAGATTTTTTGTTTTTGTTCAACACTTTCTTGATTATGGTAATTAAGCTTTTATTTGATGATTCAGYGAGCCCATTGCCTTGGGGGTAGTATGTCGTATAATGACCCAGTATAACATTGTATTTTTGGCAAAAKCTGACCATTTCCATAGATTTGAATGCTTGGGCATTATTTGCAACTATTTTTTGGGGACAACCAAATCTAGATAATATGTTTTCTTCTAGGAAATCTATCACCATTGAATCTGTTGCTTTTCTAGTAAGAATAGCTTCCACCCATTTGGTGAAATAATCTGTAGTGGTCAGGATCCATTTGTGTTGAGCGCTAGAATGTGGGTTAATTTATCCTATAAAATCCAAACCCCATTGTTGAAATGCGTCTTCCGTTTTAACCGGGACCAAAGGTAATGCTGGGAGTTTTCGCTTGCCTGCGAACAATTGGCAAGAGTTACAGGCTCTAACTTTGGCGTTGACATCCGAGAATAGTTTAGGCCAGTAATATCTTTCCCTTGGGATTTTATAAGTTGTTTCTCTCCATGTGTGATGTCGTCCGCATACTCCTTCGTGAAATTCGTTTATGACCTTTTCTAATTCTGATTCTACTAAACAAACCAACAGAAAACCTAGAGGGTCTTTCCAATACAATTGGCTTTCGGATATACAATACTTTACCGCATTCAATTTCAGTGTCCTGGCCTTAGATGGAGACAAATCACTTGGGCACTTCAGGGTCAGAAGGTAAGATACTATGTCTTTATACCAACCCGATGAGGCAAACTTCTCTTCGATTCTGGTTGCAGCTATTTGGTCATCGAATCCATCTATGTCCACACATCCTTCGTATTCTTGTAGGCCATTTATTTTGAGGGCTCTGAAATTTGATTCAGCTATGAGCTTAGCCAAACCATGTCCTTTTACGATCTTCGTCGGTTTCACCTCTAGGTCAAATTCTTGAATTTTAGCAAGCCACCGACCCCTCTTCCCGTCATTGTCGGGCATAACCAATATATCTTTTACAGAACTGGTGGGAACATATGTAATTACCTTGGAGTGTAACACGTAGGTTTTGAAAGCCTTCAATGCCTTCACCATAGCATATGCCTGCTTTTACATTATATCATATTTCAATTCTGCGTCTCTAATATTTTTACTAAAGAATGTTATTGGTTGCTCGAAACCCTCTTCATTCTTCTGGAGGAGTACTTCCGCAATTGTGTGTTTGGAGGAAAATGAGAAAATACGAAACTCTTTTAGATAATCAAGGCTAGCAAACACAGGCTCTTCGCCTATAAATTTCTTGATACGTGCAAACAATGCTTTAGCTTCGGCTGTCCATTTGACTTCGTTCTTCTTCTTCAACATATCTGTGATCAATTTCATGGTTTCAACAAATTTCAGGTTAAATCTTCTCAAAAAAATTATTTTTCCTAAAAATGATTGAATTTCCTTTACATTTCTAGGAATATTTATAGTGTCTATGGCTTTGACCCTTTTAGGATCGATTTTAATTCTGTCTCGAGACACAATATGGCCCAAGAGTTTACCTTCTTGCATCGCAAAGTGAGATTTCTTGGGATTTAAAGACAAACCAAATTTGCGACATTTCTTGAACATTTGCTTGAGATGTATCAGATGATCTTCATCAAATTTGGAAAAAACGGTTAGATCATCAAGATAAATAACCACAAATTTATCTCTTTCGCCAAAGAAGGCGATATCCATAGCACACTGGAAGGTAGCACCTGCATTCATTAAACCAAAATGTATTTTTTCATACATAAATGTGCCACAAGGGGTGGTGAAGGTTGTTTTTTCTTTATCGTGCTCGTTGACAACAATATGATTGTAACTGGAAAACCCGTCGATCATTGACACTCTATTTTCCCCAACCACCTTTTCTAGAATGCGATCCATTTTGGGTAGCGGATAATTGTCTTTGAGAGAGGATTTATTTAGATTTCTAAAATCTACACACAGTATGATCTCTACACTCTTCTTCCTAACTGGGACCAAGTTAGCTACCTAGTCGGAGTATCTCAGTGGTACAATTATTTTTGTGTCCAAAATCTTTTTAACTTCCTTTTCGATCACATGCAATAAAATGGGAATGATTTTCCTGAGTTTCTGTCTGAAGGGTTTAACACCGGGCTTTAAAGGTATCTTATGTTCGATCATAGTGGTGTCATAAGTTCTCATCTTGTCATAAGACCAAGCAAACACGTCCTTATACTGCTTGAGTAAATCTGCATACTTACCTTTCATTTCAAGAGGAAGATACTTTGATATTTTTACTATTCTAGGCTCCTCTTTGTTTCTTATGTCACAATCTTCAACTTCTTCTGGTTGAGGTTGAAAAGTATATTTTAAGGGCATGTCATTTTGGTTAAATAGTCTTTCTATAGGGATTATTCCTTTAGGGATCTGATTGTTTTTTAATACTAAAATTCGATGATTCGCGATATTTTCTTGGAACTCATGAGGATCCTCCCCCTCTTGCATAATCCACAAATGGTCGTTTTGGTTTTCTTGGTCAATGTGAGTTTTAGCGAAATCATCCAGATTTCAAGGAATTTTCTGATCTGTTCATCATCTTTGAACACCTACCAGTGTTGTATATTGTTCGATATGGAGGGTCTGTGCCTCACCTCTATGTGATACTTTAGTTTGAAATCCGTAGGGGGTGAAAAAGTTGAGGCTTCTTTGGCTAATGAATCAACTTGTAGATTTTCTGTACAGGGAATGTAATGAACCTTAACCGATGAGAAGATATTTTCCATCAAATCCCAGGCACAGTTCCTATAAGATCTCAATCTCGGGTGTTTGGCCTGATATTGCCGATTCACTTGCTTCACAATTAATTCTGCATCTCCATAGACTTGCAAGTTATTTATGTTCAGTTTCTTGGCAGCTTCCAACCCCAATACTAGGGCTTCATACTCACATACATTTTTTGTGTAATCTATGTCCCACTATAGTCTGTAAGATAAGGGGATAACAAATTCATTTTCAGGTGCTACAAAAAGTACTATTGCGCCTGCTCCTTCACATGATGAGGCACCATCAATTTTTTTTTTTCAAATTCCAATGCTATACACATTTTCATCTATCTTTATTTATTTATTTTCCTCTATATAATTTTATTCTGTACCACTATTTACACCATCATCAAAAGATAAAATACAATTTCCTAGGTCTTGATCAACGACATAAACAGGGTAATTATTAGGATTCTGTGGATCACTTATTTTATATGCCAACCATGTTTCCCTGTATAACTGAGTGAACTGTCTACCAAAAACATGAATCGTGGTGTAGGTCATGTCTAGCTGAAGAGATCCCCCAAGCTTGTCTCCCTAAGACCTAGATAATAGCAAACCATACTTTGGAGGTATATCAACGATAACTACATCCATTAGAATACTTTTTACTGAAAACTGTGCAAGAGTTACCGCTAAATATTTGATCATGCCCATACACTTAACTCTCCTTGAATTGAAAGAATACAAATCCCCATATGGCCTGGTGATTTCGAGGCCTAGTCTGTCCATAATATAATTGGGCATCATGTTATGTGAGGCTCCAGAATGTAGCATGCAATTATGCAACAGACGATCATGCACGTTTAGTGTAATGTAGAAGGGGGCGACGGTATCCATGACACCTTCAAAATGGACCAAAAGTTATATTAGGCTTATCATCTTCCAAATTTATCATGTCAGACTGACTTTCTAAATCTGAAAAATTTATCATTTTGGTTATTCTCTTTCAGTACACAGGATTCTTTGCCAATTCGACGAGGGGCATTGGTATCTTGATCTTATTTATCTCATTTTCTAGGCTGAATCCTCCCATGAGTTTATTTGTTTCTTTGGTTGAAGCTTCGATCTCCTTCCTTTCTAACTTATTTGTTTGCATTGCTTTATTTTCAGTTATTTTTGTTTCCGACGTGAGTGTTCCGGCTGCCTTAGTTTTCCCAGCTTGGATCTTAGCCTCCTTTATTTTGGGATTCTGTATCTCGATGTATTTGGGAGAGGGCTCGTATGTTTCACCTATTGAAAGGATTTTCTTTGGTTGGGTAGTCGATATAGATTTGTTTTTAGGCCTTAGATTGTACTTATGTTGGAGCTCGACCATTATATTATCGACTATTCCTTGATATGTAGAATCCTCTATATTATTTATGTTGCTATCTTTATTTGACGAATTTTCTGTGTTCAGAGACCTCTCATAATATTCCTTAGTCAAATGCGGTTGTAGACAATCGTCACCCAAATTGTTCACATATTCTTATAGATCCTCAAATTCTTTCATATCATTCCCTCCTATGAAATTTTCATTTTTTAAAGGAGTTTGAACTTTTTGATCTTCAGTTTTAATCTGTCTTTGTTGTATCTGAGGATTTGGGTTTTTTCTGAAATCTCTCTTAATGAATTGATCTGTTTTGTATTGATCTAGCTCCACCCTTGAAATTTTATTTGATAGCTCTTTTATTATCCTAGCCATATCATCCATTTTGTCATCTAAGGACCTCCCAGATCCTGAGGGTCCCGCTTGTTCTCTAAAACATCTGGTCTTTCTGTTTCCCATTTCTATTTTTGTTTTTAATTTTCTAGAAGCCATCATGTTTGATTCAATCTCTACGACATCATGTTGCATTTGGGTTAGGTCGGCCCCTCTTCTTTCTCTTAATAATAATGCGAAATTGGGTTCGAAGGCTCCTGCAAAGGTTACCTTGGCTGTAGGTTGGGATGGTTTAACTTTGACTAGGATTTTATTATATAATTTGTTAAACCTTTGTATGATTTCGATAACAGTTTCTGAACTTTTCTTTCTTAAAGCCCCAAACTCAGTTAAATAGTATAAGTGATATTTTCTTTCGCCCCATTGTCTGATAAAAGAGATTTCTAGAGCGTCGTAAGATAATATCGAACTTGTAGGTAGACTTCAAAACCAGGTTCTCACCTATCCCCCGAAAGTTTGGAAAAACAACCGTGAATACACGTCTTCATGTTTGAGACCTAGGATATCTATGAATTGATCAAAGAAATTTATATGCTCGGTCGCGGTTAGGTCTCCTTCCCCTGTAAACTTATGTAGGTTTTTCATGTAGTTTTCAGGTAGATCATGAAGAGGTACTGAGAGGACCTGAGGAGTGTATCTGGCATCTACTTTAGCAAAAATCCTAGGGGGTGTGGGTGTCCCTTGCCCCCGCCCCCCCTCCTCCTCCTGCAGCAGCCCCACCTCCTCCTCCTCTGACATCTGCCATAGATATTCTAGGAGAGGAAACTGGTACATTGTATAGAGGGATTTGGAAGATGTATAGCGAATCTTTAGCTTCCTTGGGAGACAAGAAAACTGAAAAAGGGGGGAAAGAGATATGGGGGCTAGGATCCTCTAATTTGCAAGAAACATAAACAAGAGAACCTGCAGGCATGGAATCTGAGTATATGGTATACTCTTCGAGACTTTGTGAGGTCGGGAAATGTAACTGAAGATTTGTTGGGATATCAATCGATGCGAGCTTTACTAAGGGATTCTCACTTTTGTTTATGAAGGAGTTAGTCGTATGAGTTTCAGATTTAATTTCCGGGAAAGCTACATTTGGTTTTAGGGTTTCGACCTCAACTGTCTTGGTCGATGTTTCTCCAAAAAGGGTTTTGGTGGGAGCTTATTGCAAAGTACCATTTCAAGAGGAATCTAAGCCTTAGGTTGTGTGTGCCTAAGCTGGTAGACCGCAACATTTGGCTTAAGGGAACCTCTTGTTTTTAGTGTTTTTTCGGGATCAGAAATAGGCATGGTATGTTTACCATTTGGGTTTTGTCTGGTGTTCCTTCGACCGGATGCCAACTTACTTAAATGTGGAGTCGCCAAGTGAATAATAAAAACTTATCCTTTAGAAGGTGTCCACTCTTTGTTCACTATGAAAGAGTAGAAACTTGCAAATGTCGGTTTCCCAGGGAAAATGATTTCGTATCTCCATCCCCGACAACGACGCCAAAAAATATGTTGTTCCAGAGTCTGTACTTAAGGCTATAAAGTATAGAGTCAAGGCATCCGAAAAGAGGGTAAATGATAAACGAGGAAGAAAACAACTTTTAGGAAAAGAAGCTAAGGTTGATTTCTGAGTTGTCTATGTCTAGCTTCCAATTGTTCCTGAATACTTATGTCCCGTTCAATGGCTGCCCATAACCATTCGAGTTCGACTCGGGTGGTGGTAGTTTTCAAGATGGTGTCAAATACGTTTAAAGCGATGCTGGTTTGATCTGTGAGACCGGGTTTGATATTGGGCTTTCTTGTAGCAGGCATAGTCATGGAGGAACATAAATTTAAAGGATGTTTCTTTTTAGGTTGCTAATTTTATTTTAGATTGTATGAGAAAAAATCCCAAAGATTCGAATTAATCGTATAACAAAATCAAAGGCCATTTTCCGTATCTGATTTAACCTTGAAAATCATGTATGAAACGAAAGAAAACATAACGTTGTTGAACAATGTGAGGCATCCATCAAAGAAAAATCTCACCTCGCGACAGAAGAAGAAAATAGACAGGAAAACTTTAATGAAGCATAAGATATAAAAATCTAAGTAATTCACAGGTCTTGTATCTATTGATAGCCAATACAGAGGAAAAACTGTAAATGATTAGATGACTAAAACAGTTGATCACCACAGTAGAGGTTGTACTAAATTGCAGCTAAGCATTCATCAAAGATATATAAAGGAAATGATGCGAAATACAAAATAACGAAGGAAAACACATAACTCAGTCTTGATGGAATATGGAGTCTTCAATTGCTCTTGTATTAATTTTGGCGAAGGAAAATTTCTCTGTTACAATCCGACCAAAAGAAAAAATCGCTTGTTCTGTTTTCAAAATGTATATTTATACAAGATTAAAAAGCTTCGAATTCTAATCATTCTAAAAGTTTCGGTTACAAATGAAAAAATGAAGTGTTTCACTTCCTAGTCCCTTGTCTTCCTCCATGTGGGCAGGGCATCTTCTTTTCTTTGTTCTCTAGCTCCAAAAATAAGATGGAATAAACATCTGTTACTATTTTCCTCCAAAAGTCTTCCCTTTCCCTTGCTTAATACAAGGGACACACCTTTCTATCAACTGGGCTATCAACTTGGAAGGTTCCATTTGGTTGTTTGCCTCGAAAGTGTAACAATTCTTTGCCAAATGTGGAAATATTTTCCCTACTTGTCGGTCTTCTGTGATGATGGACCATAATTGTAATCTTGGCTTTATTAACCATTTATCCACTTGGACAATATCGACCTGAATTACTTGGGATAATTCAACTTGTTCTTTTTCCACATTTTCCTTGATGTCAAGCAGATGTTTGGCTATGTCAATTTTTCCCAGTGTTCCAACACTACTTTCCTTATCGAGATCTAACAAATTTTTATTTATCAAGACAAATGTTTCTTCACAAGAATCTCTCATCTCTTTAGCCTCTTTTTTGTTCTCAGATAT
This sequence comes from Picea sitchensis, assembly GCA_010110895.2. Classification (NCBI taxonomy): domain Eukaryota; kingdom Viridiplantae; phylum Streptophyta; class Pinopsida; order Pinales; family Pinaceae; genus Picea; species Picea sitchensis. The sequence goes on from SNQJ01S0026916.1 coordinate 68,574, forward strand.
ATTATGCTCCCACACCTTCAACAAGATGTTACCTCTAGTTTTCCTTGGAATGGAAAATCTGGAACTAAAGACCATTTATTATTTATCTATTGCTATAACAGCCTCCTGGAAAGCAACCCAATCCATCTCAGCGTCTCTTTCTCTCAAGGAGATATCCTTTAGCGCATGTTCTATTGTCTGAAAATGATTCTAGATGGTTTCTTGTTAAGAACCAAATATCAATATAGCATAGAAAAACCTTAGAATAAGTGGTCAAACACCTTGAAAAAGGGAGAAATTTAGATAATAAGCCTATTTGAGGGGGAAACCTCCTTATGCACACATAAATGTACAATTCCAAGATGATTCCAAACGAAAATGTCTCCTTGGTATATATAGGAGACTAGGAGGTATAATTACAACTAATGGAATAAAGCCGATATAAATAAAATAATATTACTAATGTAATATGCCCCAATTAAGGGGTAATGAGGCAATATTAGGGCTTAACATGCCCCTCCCCCTTAGACAAGTGTTGTCCGCAATGCTGGAGTAACTCTGGATTCTTTTGTATAAAAGACACATCTTCCCAAGTGGAATCTTTAGTCGCTAGTTTCCTCCATTTAATTAGATACTCTGAAATGGATCTATTCCTTAGCTAGTGAACTCTTGTGTCAGTGATGGCTTCAAGCTCCAATATGATTTTTC
>SNQJ01S0026916.1:74182-88121 GCA_010110895.2 Picea sitchensis
TGATACCATATGTTAAGAACCAAATATCAATATAGCATAGAAAAACCTCAGAATAAGTGGTCAAACGCCTTGAAAAAGAGAGAAATTCAGATAATAAGCCTCTTCGAGGGGGAAACCTCCATATGCCCACATAAATGTACAATTCCAAAATGATTCCAAATGAAAATGTCTCCTTGGTATATATAGGAGACTAGGAGGTATAATTACAACTAATGGAATAAAGATGACATAAATAAAATAGCATTACTAATGTAATATGCCCCAATTAAGGGGTAATGAGCCAATATTAGGGATTAACATTTCTACTTTAGAAAGTAGATCCTGTTGAGCCACTTCTACCTTCTTTCGTATTTCCGTGGCTTGGGATTGGAATGTCGTTATGTCTATGACCTAAATTTCAACATAAATTAATTTAGCTTGCAGCTATTTTATTAACTACTCCCATTGATTTACCTGTGTTTTGCTTATTTGTGCCGACTGATACATCTGCTCGAGATCAGATTTGAGTTGTTGAATTTCCTATTGATCAACTACTCTGGCTTGCTCGAAATACTTGTTTGCCTCATTCTTGGAATTCACCCCTACCATTGCTAATTGAGCCTGCAATTTGCCGATTAACAGGTTCTTTTTCTTCAATTGTCCCTTCAAGGTTCCAACTAAATATTGGTTGGCCATTTCATAAGCCCCCAGTGTTCATGCTATCTCATCGACGAATTCTTCCTCTTCCAGGGCTTCTCTATCCATTAAAATTTTGTATTTTTTAACTGTTGCGCCTGCTCTTTGGTATGTTTCTTGATTCACCATGGCCTTCCTTTTCTTGCTAAAAAAGAATTCGTTAGGAGGCAATTCTTCTACAGATATAGGTGTTAGATCTTCTTTGACTATTATCTCTGCATCGGGGTTCCCATTTGTAAATTGCAAGGGTGTTACAGATCCAATGGGGCTGTTGATTTCCTTGTATGATTGTTTCATGGTAGCATCTGTGGCTGGCTCACTTGATGTAAGCAATAGTGTGTCACCTACCCCATTTGCGGGTATCTCTGCTTGACCTTTGACCTGTTTACCCACTGTAACTATCTCTGAGTTTCCTTCTTCTTGATTGGGGATCTCGGCTTCCTGATTTGAGGTCTCAGTTTATTCTGCCTTTTCCCGAGTCTCTTGTTTTCTAGGGTTTGTGTCTATTAAACCTTTAGCTTCTTCTTGCTGTGTACCTGGAGGTTTTGAGGTTCTTCCCTGTAAAACCTTGGGGAGGCAACTTCTCTGATGCTCCTGGAATTTATAGAAATCGACCATATCTCCGTGCAGCAGATCTTGAGTCTGACTTAAGACTTATGAGTAGGAACTCGCTCCTCAAAAGACTTCATCATGAGGTGAGTCCTCGAGCTCATATATTTTTAGACCACAACTCGCCATGTGATTACTCACAACCTTATTAGGGTCGTGTTTCTTAAAATCAATGTCTACTAATTTCATTTCCTCCAAGGCCGTGGCCTCCACTTTGGCATGGCCAAAATATAATAAAGAATATGTACCAATGTGAATGGGGAAGGGTGTCCATACCTTCTTCTGAACTCCTTTGAGCTCTTTGTTTATCCCAACGAGAACAATTTTCCTAGCGATCTCACGACACACTAGCTTATCTGGCAAGAATAGCGATAGGGCATATGGGGGAACAGATCTGCCAAAAACCCTAAGATATGAAACTCTGATTCTATATACCAATCTGCCACACTGCTTAGGTTGGCCATGATTTTATCTAAAATCTTGGGAGGTGTATGGCCGAAGATAGAGACATACATTGGTACCATTACCCAATTGAAAATCTCATAGACAAATTCTTTGGCTTTATCTTCTCAGAGTTTCGAGTGGTACACATTAATAGGCTCTACATTATTTGGATTCCAACGCCAAATCATTAATGGGAAAGGTGCCATAAAGAAAATAACATCCATAATGTAAGTAGACAGGAAAAATGAAGATACTTTCCCGCTTGCCTTTTGTGCTCGATATTCTGTAATCCGACTGGCCAGACTATCTGACAAAAATTTGGCCCAGTCGAAAGAGAATCTCTCAGCTACTGTGTGAATAAGTGGTACCCATGGGAGAAAGAAGTGAGCGGTGTCCTCCTTCCCATACAGTCTACAAACCATCATCGCTATATACATGAATAGTGTCTCTAACGATGAGATTGAATAAATTCCATTGGAATCGGCTTTGAATTTCGCTGGGTGCGAACACCAGTCTTTGATCAGGTCGGATAAGCTTTTCCCAAATTGCTCACATTCTTTCTTTTTGAAACCCTTTAAGAATTCGACGTTGTGATTAAAGCTTGGTGTGGGAGACAACTTGTACATTGCCTGCAGATGCTCTGGCCTGAATGTCCCAATTGCCACCTTCTGCTMATTGAATATCATCCTAGTCATGATATCTACATGGTCCAACACCCATTTGATCATATCATAATAGGGAAAGAGCCGCGGCCTTGATGCTATCTTGTGTATCTTTGAATGAGTGAAAACTTTGTATTTGTTGGATAAGTCATCTTTTACATTATTGTTGGAATAATCTAAACAATTTATCAGCTCGAATTGCAAAATGTTGGAGACATGTGTCCATGTTTTGACACTATTGATGCTTCTAGGCGAGGTATCAGAAATAATATATGAACCTTGGCATGAATTCTCTCCAATTGTCTTGGGAATTTTCCGTGGAGCCATGACATAGAACCTTGCGATTAGGTATCCTATCATAGAAAATGAAAACATAGACAAAGGTTATCTCGGTAAACCAGCTCTCTGAAACTAGAAGAAAATTTAAAATAATGACGGAAAACCTTCCATTTTTAGAACTCAAGTCTGTGCGAGTCCTTGCTAACAGAGCGTTTAAATCGTTTAATAGAAATATTTGGAGATCAAAACAAGATCTTACTATCAATCATTTCATTAATTTTCTTATAAATGTCATAAATGTTTGATAATTCGAGACTTGGGAAGGTCGCATAAATGTTTAATTCTTTGTCTGTAAGCTGTACGGGTTAAAAATTATTTAATGTATTGATTGATCCAGTTTAATCCTTTAATTAAGTGTGATTAGTCCTTAATCCCTTTTTCGTCGTTTGCAGTCTCAGATGATTTTACTCTTAGCCTTTGATCATGAACCCTGAATCTGCAATATTGCGATTTGGTTGACTAACTATGATTATATTTAGGTTTTTAATTAAGCATGATCAATTAACAAATTTTGCGACCTCGGGTATCAGGTTACAAACATGTTACTTCAAGGTAAAAACCGTCAAGTCGCGAGATCGCGATAATGATTAACTATGGCTTAATTAACATTATTCTTGTGATTAACCAAATTTATTTTAAGTTGATTTCACAACTTCACACGTCAGGAAATCAAAGGGCGTTAGAGGTGTGACTCCTAAAATGCGAAAGAACCCTTTATTAAAAGTTATAATCCCTGCTTAATGGTTTTGTAATCGTGATTAACTTAAAACAACTTCACTACTTTGCGTGTCGAGACATTAAGAGCTTTGATATGTATAACCGTAATATCTACAAAATCCTGAAATCCGATTTTTTTTAGGCTTTGTGTGTATCTCTTTGCTATTTAGAAAGTAGGAAGATCCAACCTTTTGATAAAAGGAGTACTTGAAAAATTACATGTGTTCCAACACCATGCACAACAAATAACCAACAGACATGCAAATTATAAATACATATCTCAGAGATAATTAAATACACAATAGAATATATATTATACAAAAAACACAGAGAGCACTTATCTTTGCAAGTAAACATTCACCAAATGGATGCAAACCAAGGATGTTCCTCCCAACCATAGACACTATTTTTATTTTACTCTCAACAAAAATTCACCCCCGAGCTAGGGATATGAATCCACAAGGATGGGTCCTAGGCCAAATATGAAACACACAACAGTTGGCTAACTAGCTCTCAGGTTTCCAAACCAAACAACAAATCCGAATTTCCATCTCTCTTTCCCCCTCGGCCTGTACAACCCAAATAAATGAACACTTTTCTCTGCCATGCAGTTGTTAATGTTTAAGATGTTATTATGTTTCTTTTCATTTCACTAGATAACCATAGCATAAATAGGATCACTGAGAAATACACAATCACAAGAGACACTTCATTTATCCTGGGAAACCCTCATGGGGGAGAAAACCCAACAAAAACATCCTTAATATAGATATCCAATACAATTCCAAGAGATAACTCAAACAAATACAAAAATTCCTCTCCCAAGAATGTGCCTCTTTCTCTCTTCCTTCTTCTCCAATTGCAGCTCCAAACTTGCGCTCTGATGAACAAGTGAGTGTGTGTCCAAATGAGGCACTAGCCTCTTTATTTATACAATTTGGCATGTGTGGACGGAGGTGTCTTTTCACTAGCAAGGTTGAATTCTTATTTTGGGTGGTTATAACCACCTTTAATATATTCTGGGGCCGAATTCTCATTTTGCCTATTACAATTAGGGTTTGACCAATCCGCAAAAGGGGATTTGGTCATTTACAATACCCGAGATGATCAATCCATAAAAGGGGATTGATCTAATGAATAATACATCAACAATAATTAGAATACTCTTTGCAATTACAATATTTGAATACTCCCCCTTAAAAACAAGGATATTCTACAACAACATCAGGCGAGAGAGAGAGAGGACAACATCATCAACAACATCTTGGAACACTGACTGGTGTATCTATAAATCATCAAAAAAATTCTCATCATCCACATTGTCATTCACAATGGAGAGATGGAATGATATCATCATATGCATCAACATGGATTAGTATGAAACTAATACATCACCATCACAACACTAGGCTAGTCACATAATCACAGCACGAGGCTGACACATCATCACAGCATGAGGCTGGTACATTATCACAACACGAGTACATCATCACAACAATTAAGCTGGCACATCATCACAACAATTAAGCTGACACATCATCACAACAATTAAGATGACACATCATCACAAAAATTAAGCTGGCAACACCACACACCAATTAAGCTGGAAACACCACACAACAATTAAGCTGGAAACACCACATATCAATTAAGCTGGAAACACCACACAACAATTAAGATGGAATCACAACACAACAATTAAGCTGGCAACACTACTCCCCCTTTCGAGGGAGGTCCTTTCGGACTATACCAAGCTTATCTCGAAAGTGCTCAAACTTTACACGAGATAGAGGCTTGGTCAACACATCAACAACCTATTCATTCGTGCTAACATATTGGAGCTTTATGGATCCTCTCTGCACCATGTCATGGATGTAATGATATCAAATCTCTATGTGTTTTGACTTGTCATGAAATACAAGATTCTCCGTCATCTTTATACAGCTCTGGTTATCACATAGGATCATGGTTGCTTCCATCTCTAGGTTGAATAGACCAGTCAACAATTTATGAAGCCATATGGCTTCACAACTGGTAGAACATGCAACAATGTATTTTGCTTCTGCTGTACTAAGAGAAATTCTTGATTGCTTCCTACTCTTCCATGAGATCATGGCTGATCCCAAACTGAAACAACATCGTGAAGTTCTCTTCCTGTTAGAGACACTTCTAGCCCAATCTGAATTAGTGTACCCACTCAGTTTGAAGTCATGATCTCCATTATCACTGAGACCACAATCTAATGTACCATTAAGGTACCTCATCACATGTTTTGCAACAACTAGGTGAATATGTTTGGGTTCTACCAAAAACTGACTCAAGGTGTTCATGGAAAAACAAATATCTGGTTTGGTGTTCGTCAGATACATCAACGATCTAATGATCTGTCTATATAGCGGGGCATCAATAAATTCTAATGAAGTTTCGACCAAAAGATTCAACTTCATTTCCATGGGTGTATTCATGGGCTTTCACTCCAACATATCAAATCTCTTCAGGATTTCAACTACATACATCCCTTGGTTAAGGAAGATTCTCTCTGGGCTCTGCCATACCTCAAGACCTAAGAAATAATGCATTAAGCCAAGGTCTTTCATCTCAAATTCTGCAACGAGCTTCTTCTTATATTCGGTGATGAGATTTTCTTCTCCAATTAAGAATAAGTAATCCACATACAACAACAATATCATCGGCTCATCATTCATAACCTTGAAGTAGAGGTTAGAATCAGCTTTACTCTTGGTAAAGCCCAAGCTCGTCAGAAAACTGTGTATCCTTCCATACCAAGCTCTAGGAGCTTGCTTCAACCCCTACAGAGCCTTTTTCAACTTGTAGACATGAGTCTTCATGTATTCAACTTCAAATCCTTGAGGTTGTTCTATATAAACTTCTTCTTCGATGACACCATTTAGGAAAGTTGTCTTTATGCCCATCTGGTGTAACTTTCACTTCATCTTAGCTGCAAGGGCTATGATGGTTCTGATCGAAGTGTATCTGGAAATAGGAGAAAATGTCTCTTCATAGTCAATGCCTTCCTTTTGAGAAAAGCCATGAGTGAAAAACCTTTCTTTATACTTCTCAATACTTCCATCAACATCATGTTTTATTTTTAAAAGCCATTTGAAAGATAGCACATCCTTGCTCTTCGATCTGGGAACTATTTCCCATACATCATTCTTTATTTTGGATTGGTATTGTTCTGTCATGGCATCTACCCATTCTTTATTTTGAATGGCTTCTTCAAAGTAGGTAGGCTCCTTCTCATAGTTCCTTCAGGAACACCATACTTCTCTCCATCCTGAATAAGCTCCCTAGCCCAAGCATGCTTTCTCTCATGGGAGCTCATCATCTGAGGAGGTTCTTGAAATTATACTATGTCATGATCTTCTAGAATTTCCTCATCAGGGGAAGTTGTGACTTCCCTCACTGGTTTTGCAACTCTGGGAACCTCCCTCACTGATTCTGTAACTCTGGGAGCTACATATTCCTCTTCATGTACTTCTTCAAGATGACATATTTATGATTTCTTGAGAGCTGCATCTTAATCAAAGGTCAAATCCCTATTGATCTCAATAAGATGGTGACCTAGTATATAAACCATGAAGGCCTTGGATGCCTCACAGTATCCAACAAATATTCCCTTCTTCCCTGAAGGGTCCAACTTGTTTCTCTTCTCTTTCGAAATATGTACAAATACTGGGTAGCCAAATATTTTGAGATGGCTTACTTCTAGCTTCTTTCCAGAGAACATCTCTTTAGGAGTATTGAACCCAAGTGCACTATGGGATAATCAGTTTTGTACATATATTGATGTTTTTTTTTGCTTCTTCCCATAAGCACATTGGAAGATCTTGATCATGGATCATGGGCTTCACTACTTCCATTATCGTTCTGTTCTTTCTTTCTGCTACATGATTTTGTTGAGGATTGTAGGGAGTGGTGAGATCCCTCTTGATCTCGACATATTTGCAATAGTTTACAAATTCTTTTGAGGTGTATTCTCCTCCATTATCTGACTCGAGTATCTTGATCTTTCTTTTAGAAATATTCTCTATCAAGGCTTTGAATTCCTTGAATTTACTGAACACTTCATCTTTTGATTTCAAAAAGTAAAACTAGGTTTTACGAGAATAATCATCAATAAAAGATACATAGTATACAATTCTATAGATGGAGGATGATGGCATTGGGACACACACATCTGAGTGAATGAGTTCTATTACTCCTTCTACTTTATTGTCTCTCTTCGAAAAAGGGTTCTTGATATTCTTCCCTTGTGCACATCCATTTCACACACCTTCATGGTCAACCTTGAGTTCTGGTAGACTTGTGACTACCTTGCATACATATCGTAATGTCTTGTAGTTGATATGGGATGATATTCTAAGCCAAAGTTCACATGGATTCTCAATGGCATGGGTCATGGCAGCTTTTAAGTGACCCTTTATCTTATACAGGCCACCTTCTTCCTTTCCAATGACGATTGCTTCTTTCATGGTTTTTCCTTTAGCCCACATAAGAACTTCTCCATCTATAAAGGCAACTCTGAAGCCTTTATTTTCTAAAGATGATATGGAGAGTAGGTTCTTTGTCAAATCTGGTACATAGAGTACGTCCTTCATCTTCATTGGAGTCCCTGAATTAAACTTGTAGTTTGATTCTCCCACTCCCTTGATAGGGTATTGATAATCACCTCCAAGTGTAACTTTCTGAGAAAACTTCTTTTCTGAAAGACAAGAGATAATATCTCTTTGACCTGTCATGTGCTTGGAAGAACCACTATCAATGATCCAAGTGTCTTCTCCAGGTGATACTGATCCTGAGAGGGCCGAGATTAGACATAGTCTTCAATGTGTTCTCTTATCATCTTTGCGGGTGGCTCTTCATTTTCAACTGCATGGGAATGGTGCCTCTTATTTTTCCTCTTGTATTCTTCTCATCTAGCTGGACAATGTCTCGCAATATGTCCTATCCTGTCACAATGGTAGCATTGGTATTATGAGAAGTTTCTTTCTCTTCTTTGTCCTTTCTTCTAGAATCTCTTAGGTTGAGATTCTTTAAGCATGAATTTATTTTGGGGGTGAGACTCTTTATGAGTTTCTTTCTGGAAGTAAGACTTCTTTATTCCTCCTTTAGTGTGAGTAGCTAGGGATTGATATTCATCTCTTGATAGTAAAGCTTCTCGATTAGCTACTCTTGTTTCTTCTTGAATACATTCTTCCCAAAGACTATCAAATTTCAGTTTCTTCGTTCAAGAACAAATGGTTTAGATGAATGCATCCCATGGTCTTGTGAGACCATTAAGGGCTGCCATTATGAGTTCATATTCATCTATAGCATCTCCAATTGCTTCTAGATGTTCTTTGAATTGAGATATTCTGGAGAAGTATTCTTGAATCGATTCTCCTTTCTACATCCTTGTATTCTTGAGTTGAGTTCTTAGATTCATCCTGCGATTTATGTTCTTTCCTTCATATAATATGGTTAGGGAATCAAACATTTATTTTGGAGTCTTCTTTGAAGACACTTGAGGAATCAAGTGATCTTTGATAGAATCTGCAATGATTCTTTTAGCCCTAATTTTGTCCTTTTGTTGCTTTGCTTTCTCTACAGCATCGACGGGTTCTGGTACTTCTTCTTTGACGAATCTTGATAGGTAATTCTCTTCAAGAATGAGTCCAATCCTATACTTCTAGGCACAAAAGTTTTCCACACCTTCTAGCTTGTCAACAAGCTTAGTGCTTGTAGACATCTTTTACCTGGAGCTAGGAAAATGACCAAAAAATGAAAATGCTCAAAATCGAATTATGAACTTACCAGGAGGTGCGCTTGGATAAGGTGAGTACCCTAGTGTGGTTAGATTTCAGAAAATCCAACTTTTACCTCTTCAAAATTGATCAACAGATTTTTGGACTGGTGCATCTGGTTTTCTGGTACTTCTGGTACCCTGGTTTTCTCGTACTTTGTGAAAACTAGGGTTTCACTTTCCGAGAGATATAGCCATTGAAAAGTTGCACTGATGATGCCAAAGGGATCCTTGAGGAAGGGTGCACTTTTCTAGATGGTTTTGGGGATGAAATTCTTCTTCAATAAAAATCCCTAATTTGCATGTACAAAAATAATGATGTTTTTCTCTTTCTCTTGTGAAAGATGCTCTCTTCAGCTTAGCTCTGATACCATGTTAAGGTTTAAGATATTATTAGGTTTATTTTTATTTCACTAGATAACCATAGCATAAATAGGATCACTGAGAATTACACAATCACAAGAGACACATCATTCATCCTAGGAAACCCTCACAGGGGAGAAAACCCAACAAAAAATTCCTTAATATAGATAGCCAATACAATGCCAAGAGATAACTCAAACACATACATAAATTCCTCTCCGAAGAATGTGCCTCTCTCTCTCTTCCTTCTTCTCCAACTGTAGCTCCGAACTTATGCTCTGATGAACAAGTGAGTGTGTGTCCAAATGAGGTGCTAGCCTCTTTATTTATACAATTTGGCATGTGTGGATGGAGGTGTCTTTTCATTGGCATGGATGACTTCTTATTTTGGGTGGTTATAACCACCTTTAATATATTTTGGGGTCGACTTCAGATTCTGCCTATTACAATTAGGGTTTGACCAATCCACAAAAGGGGATTTGGTCATGATCAATCCATAAAAGGGGATTTATCTAATGAATAATACATCAATAATAATTAGAATACTCTTTGTAGTTACAATAATTCAAAAATAGTCCCTTAGGTTGTCCCATTTCTCTCCAGGGATCCAGTGCTACTGGTCAAGAAATCTCCCTATTAGAAACTCCAAGGATTCTCAATTGTGGATAGTTCTATCCAAACTGCCATCAACCTCATCCACACATGAATCTATTCCCTCTTGGAATGATCAATAATCTATTACAACCATCTAGGTATGGCTCCCCCAAACAAGTCAACACTCAATATCTCACATGATTTTCAACACTCACAATAATCCAAAGTACACCAACTCTCTTCTACCCAACCTGTACAACCCAAGAGAATGGACCCCCTTCTACCATGCAATCCCTCAAGCTATCCATCTCCTTCCAGGGCTTGTTATCGCACAGTTTGTAGTTAGGATAAAACATGGATGAAAAGAGATCAAACTGGGATATGTCCCCGGTGACCTGTGGTTTTGAGAAGGTAAAATTTTTAGCAAGGATAAGTGATAGTAATCCCCCTCACAAGTCACCACCTGATCAAAAAGTCCAGCTTATAGCCAATAAAGATAACCAGAAGTAATAACCAATAAGATCACCTGCCCGAGACAAAGAAACAATAAAATGATGCACATGCAAGCTTGCTTACTGGTTAGTACTTAATATAATCAATGACATTTCTGATAATAAGCAATTGAGCAATAAATATTGATGAAGTCAATGTTTGTACGATGACAATAGTTACAATATCACTTCTTCAATAAATGCTAAAGAAACTTGGCATTCAATGTAACAAATTAACACTTCATTAGATAATTCCTTAACTAACCATACAATTGCTTTGAAAGTGAAATGATAGCTGCACAAAGGTGTTAATAGAAAAATATGACGACAAAAAATAGGGTTAGAATATTAGTCTTAGGATAGGGTTAGTAAAGTTAGGGTTTGTTCAAAGTATTTATAAATTTCTTTGAGATCACACTAGGGATTAGATCAGTGTGTTCCTAGGGCATATGGAGTCAAAAGGAGGACGCAAGAGCTGAAGGATCAAGTGATAATAGTAAGACTAAGCAAAAGAAGGTTAAACCTTGGGGGGTTTCTATGGCAAGGCCTCAAGGATGACACCCTATGGGAGAGAGGCTCACTTTGGTGTAGGGGAACTAGGCCTCAGTGCTCTCTCCTCCTTCCTTAACTCAATGGAAAAATGGCTAGCTCAAAAGATTTCATAGAACTAAGACAAGAAGGTTTGCAAGTAACGTGTTTCTATGGCAAGGCTTTACTAAACAAACCCTAGAGAAAATCAACTCACCAAGGTGTAGGGGAACTAGGCCTTGATGTGTTTTCTCCTTCTTAGCTCAACAAATAAGAAAAAACGGCTAGCATAGAAGAAGATGGATTGAGTGTTGCTATGGCAAGGCTCAATCCTCTTCAACAAGGGCTAGAAAGAAAGATTAGAGTGTTGCTAAGGCAAGGCTCTATCTTGCTTCAATAAATAAAATGGATTAAAATCTTGGTAGGGACATGAGACAAGGACCTTCAATGTGTGCTTGTCACCTAGGGTTTAATTCAACAAATTATAACCATAAATGAAAGAAAAAAAATACTACAACCATTCAATTAAGAAGTTTTGCAGAAATTCACTTACATTTAACCAAGAAATCATATAGAAAACCCTAGTTGTAATACCTTCCACCAAGAGAAACGCCAAAAAATGCCAAGAAAAGACTTCCTTCAACAAGAGCGCCTCACAATTTCAGCCAAATACTCCAAATATAGCGTAAATTTCAGACCTCACTAATGAGTGAGTGAAAGATGATCCCCAAAAATGAAGGTGAAAACCCTCAATTTATATAGTACCATGACCTAATTTTATTTTTTAGGTCATAAAAAGGCCGACAAGGCCAAAATACTAAAATCATACTATTTTACATTAAAATTTCAAATTAAAACCATAATCAAGCAATAGAAGGCCGTCATCCCCCTTCGAGGGTGATGTTAGCCCCTTTGAGGGAAAATGCAGCCTCCTGAAGCAAGACGTTAGCCCTCCTTGGGATTCTCCAAGATTCCACATGTGCCAAACTACCCTGTCCATCTGCCAAAATTCTCATGAATAAATGGTGACGTCATGAACCTCCTGGGTGACGTCCTAGGCCTTCCAAGACCAACGTTCCACTGAAGAGGGAACAATCCCCCTAGGTCAAGCTCTGCCAAGGTGCCTTTGCAATAATTCATTCTTCTCTCTTATGAAAACCCCTTTGTCCGATCTGTGCCCCATGTTGGAGTCTCAACATCCATCTGGTGGGCTCTTCAACCCCATGGAGGTCTAAACCGATCATCTCCCCCATGTGTACCTACCCAACATGGTACCTGTCCATTGGGCATGATCCTACACATCAACAACTATGCCCTCCATGGGCTCATAAGTCACAGGGATCATATCAATGTCAATCACATCTCATCATCAATATTATTAAACATGTGCATAAAACCCATATTACCCCAGTTAAAAGTTCAAAGACATTATAGAAACCTGCAATACAAGTTTGGGGAAAGTGACAGGGTGTCCTATTGGGCTAGTGTCCACTGGAAAAGGAAAGTTCACAGAAAAGACTTCACCTAAGCCATGTAAGTGGGTGATGTGGGTAAGGGATGTCCTGACAATGGGTGCAGTGAAATCAGGGGAATGCAAAGATTTACCTGTGGGTGCCTTTATAGAAGGTGAGCTACACCTATCCTGGATGCAATTGTTTCCAATCCCATTCATGCCTTTTATTCTTTATTCTTGTTTCTTTTTCTTCAAGAAGTTAATCAGGGGACACTGCCTTGGCGTGGTGACCAGTGGTGATAGCGTTACCCACAAGTACTTTCATAGAAATGAGAAAGTTGCTTCATGATGAGACCCCCTTTCTCTTGGCCATGCAACCAAGAGTCACTACCCTGGCATGGTAACCAACTGCTAGTAGTGTCATACTGCTAGGTACCCATGGACCTAATAGGTTGACTCATGATGAGACCACCTATCCTCTGACTAAGTCTTGTTTTATTATTTTTATGGGTACCCCTTGTTTCTTGTTGAGAATCCTTTTACTTCTTTCTTAGGGATCCCTGGGCGAAGCATCTCGAGGTTTTATTTTTAGGATTTTATCTTTTTCCAACTTGATTTTACCTTCTGGGCCTTTAGCCCCATCTTCCCACAAGGCAAGGTGAAACCCTCAAATGATTGGTTAACCCAATGCCTGGAAAAATGAAATGGGGTAGATGAGCGGGAAGCAGGATGAAAAAGTGGTAATATGAAAGGAGTGGATGATGGATTTTCAAAAATCCCCCCAGTGGAAAACCAAAACCTACGGGCACAGGCTTGCTAGGGAATCCTGTCATTCCCCCCAGACCTAATCAAGTGGACAAGTATAATATCCAAGAATTTGTTAGAAATAAAAGGAATTAAATGCACATGTTCAAAGGCTTTGAGGATCAGAGTGACACATACCATGATACCCAGACTCATTACCTCATGGAGCAATAACCATCTCTGACACAAGACCAAGCCGATGGTGATGGATGATTATGTTGCTGGAAAAGTAGAGGCATTGAAAGGGAGAAAATATGGGCCCTCTAGGGCCATGCCTAAGTCGATATGGGTCTCGATACTCCATGTCTAGGACCTGCGGGCCTCGAGACATAATCTCCTAGTTATCCCTAAAAGTAGGGATAACATCTGGCTCCAAATCAGGGACATGTGCTCATCGTAGAGCGCATGAGAACCTCAACATATCTGGCATAACTTGTTTACCTGGTTGATCTCA
>SNQJ01S0026916.1:161754-175674 GCA_010110895.2 Picea sitchensis
CCAATGGAATTTTACACTCCCTAACTCAAGATACTATTGTGTGTTTTTGAGCTTTTGGAGAGTGTGTCTCTCTTCCTACTCCAAAGCGCTAGCCTAGCTAAATGTTGGTGTAAAAGAGCCCTAGAAAAGAGTTACTAAATGAATTTTAAAATTACGCAATGTTTTTACAGCCTGTTGTTTACTCAAAGGTAGCGAAAACGAAACTCATGATGTGTGACTCTGACCCAAATAATGCAAGGATACGATGAAATATAATTCGTTTCATTCGATGAATCCTAGTTATGGGAGAGAGAGAGAACAATTTCCGAATCGAACTCAACACTTCAATGCAAATGCAATGTTCAATTTCCTTTCAGATGCCAATGCAAACAATCATGTATCAATGAACAATTTCAATATGTCTCTTTCAAAACTTCAATACTCGTAAAACTTTGATTTTCAATGTTCTCACAAAAAGCAAAAACAAAAACTTGAAAGAAAACCAAATTATACAGACTCAAACAAACAACCCAAGCCAATACTTTCAATGTAAGCAAAAACAAAAGCAAACCAAGGAGCTTCTCAATGTAAATGAAAAATTTGTCCTTTCGAACCAATAATTACAAGAGAAACACCAAACACTCAACTCTCAACCAATCCCTGGTTCTCAACTAGTCAGATACACTCAACTCCAGAAGTAAGAGAGAATGAAAATGCCAACAAGAGCTAAGAAATGAAAGTCAAGCTTCAAAGGCAAGAAAACACCTAGAAAACCTAGATCAGTTCCAACAAGCCAATGATAGCAAAAGATATGTAAGTCACTGATGTAATAAGCCAAAGAGGTATAAATCAACATATGTGAGCTATTGACAGAGTCAAAACTTGAATCAAAAAAATTTCAAAAACTGTTCGCAGGCTAGTGTGGAACACAGTGCGAGAAACTATGGTTCTCGCAGGCCACTTTGATGCAGCATGCGAACTATCCGCACTGAAATGTATATGCAGAGTGCGAACTATCAAGGTTCTCGTAGGCTATTAATGGGCACAGTGCGAGAATCCCTGAAACTAATGAAAATTTTGAAAGAGCAAGCAAAAATCAAATTGGCTTATAGACCCAGAAGGTCTCTCAGGGTATCCTGAGGACTCAGACACAGACAAATCAAAAGAAAAATGAAAACAGAGCAAATGGCCACAGAAAGTTCAAAAAACCAAAACGACACAAGGGATTTTCCCCAGTGGAGTCGCCAATTTTGTTATAGGATAAATCTGTAGGTGCGGACACTAACCGATCTCCCTAGATCCACTTGGATCTAGAACAAAACATGACAGAATATACCGCTTTCCCTAGATCTAACTATTGAATTAAATTGGAAGTGAGAAGAAGATAAGTACCTTGTAATCACTTCCTTGGTCTTTGTTGTTCCTTGCTTCGCTTCAGTTCTCTTGCGTGGTCAAGATCAAAACAGCACAAACCAACCAAAGTGAAAGCACGTAATATGTCCAATAGCTAAACTATACATATGATCAAGGAATTATGTAATAAAGTATATCTCACTTTATGGGAAAGAAATATATCACTGTATCATAATAATTGAAAGAGAAACTTACAACTTGAGCCTTGATGTCATAGGTCTCCTTTCGATGGATTTTAGCTCTGACACACACACTTGCTCATGCCTGAAGAAAATCAACTACATGTGATGGCCTTGCTGTTGTAGCATCAGTTCTCCATACTGTCTTGCACTAATTCTCTAATCAATCTCTTGCTAACTTGTTGAACTTCACTTCTTATTATTCATATTCACCGTTCCCATGAGCAATCCCCTCAATATATAGGAAGAGATAGATTAGTTACTTGGATAGGGAATGATCCCAGGATATCTGGAATGACAGTACTTGAGTAACCACTCGAAAGCCAACTCACCCTTCTAGAAGATTCCCTTCTAGAAGGTTCAAGATCTTTATCTTTTTCCTCTTTAAGAGCATGTTCGCACCCTAACCATGAGCACAATGTGAGAAGTTCGCACCCCATATTAAGGTAGACTGCGAGAAACTTGCATTCCCGCAGGTGAATATATAAGCATCCTACGAACATGTTTCAAAGTATGAGTTCTGGAAGAAGACAACTATAACTTTTCTCAGGAGAGTGTTCTTTGTAAAGAGCTTGATTTTCTATCATCATGATATCGTCATGACATCATCACAATGACCAAATTTGTGGATAACAAGGGGGTTTATTTTAAGCAAAGGAAGAAGGCACAAGGTCTGCTCATTCTTGGCAAATCGCAAGGAGCCTGTCATCCCCAAAGGGAGCCAGTGTTGGCACCTAAAGTTTCCATGTTAAATTTTGGGCCAAATAAATGCTTGTGGAATGGACGCTGCATACATTTATGTAGCGCTATGATATTTTTGTACTCGGTCAACCTACTAAAATTAGACATTGTACCCAACTTCGTGTTATGCTAAGTCATCGAGCACCATTTCAACAGTGCAAATGAGGATCCATTTTTATTTTTTACAACAGGTTTGGGTAAAAATAAAGTTTGGGCCTTTTTATAAATGGTAATGTTTATTTGTTTTTTCTATAAAAAAACTAGTGGCTCGAGGATCAATCTCCAATTAAGCTCATCGTGCATTGAATTCGAAGTCCAACACCTACCATCAAACACAATATGGGTCAGCTACACAACATTACATCACAACACAACAGTCATGATAAAGCACCAACACACAAGGAGTGTTTCCATATTCACAGGTGTTCAATGAAGATTCCAACATGATAAGTCTTGTGCCATGAGAAGGGTTCCTTCCCACCCATTTTTGTTCCAAGTCTAAATTTGAAACTCGACATATATCCAAGAGTTTTTATGAGAATCAAGTTCAAGAGTTTTGAAAGTTAGAGGCCCAATATGGTGTCATGCTATTTTATTCATACCCAAGTCACTCAAAGGAAACATAAAGTGTGGTCAAAGAATCTGGTAAAACCTTCTTTTTACCAAAAACAATGGACAACAGGGTCCCTTGAAGAAGGTTCTAAATATTCAAGTGTCCATCAGATTATGCTCAAGTCAACAATTTGAAGTTTCAACTATTAGTTACATAACTCTAGCAATTCATGTCTCTGTTTTAGTAGTTAACTTGCATGGCCAATTGTGATCAAATGGAGACAACTATCAAAATTCTGGAATGTGGGTTTTTTTTTTACAGTGGACCCAATTAGGTCCACCTCATGCGGTTTCCTAAAAAAGGGACGCATATGAGACATATGATCAGGGGCATTAACACCTATTTTCGAGAAAATAAAGTGCCCATCTCAACAAATTGAGATTTTTATTTCTCCTTTAGTGCAGAATGGAACAACATATCAATAGTTGAGAGATTCTAGATCTCATTCCTATGAATGAGATCGAATTGATAAACTCAAAAAATATCATTTATCTATTATTAGTTTATTTGATTTTGAATTATGTTATGGGCATAATGAGTAAGCATGTTATGTAAACTCTGTTCCTGAGACAACACATATTACAGATGTATGGTTGTTTGAGTTAGTGAGAGGAATGTTATCTATATAAGACTAGAATGTAAAAGCTAAGGCAGGTGGAAAGAGGTCAGAGAGAGGTTTTCTCCAAGATCTGAGAGAATTTCACGAGACAAATTTCTATGGCTACATGAATGTAAGCCTGAGGGCATGATCGTTATGAAAGAATATCTGCCATTGACGATCTATGAGAGTTAGTTTATCAGTCTGTTTATACCTTTTATTTCTTCTTACTTGAATAAAATGCAATTTTTGAGAATCAAATCTTGTCATTGATTGATAGATCTATCAACAACAGAGACTATGTTGTATCTTGCCTATTTATCATTGTATTATTCAAGTATCTTGATTAGTTCATTTGACAGAAAGGATCATTCGATTGATGGAATTTTTGCTTTATGTTTTCTTCCCCATTCTTCTATCTACACAACCTTTGTTTGATAAGGAACTTGAGTGCCTTCAATCTTTAGGTTGCATTGACTCCATGCCCAATGAAATCATCTTGTAGACAGTTTTTTGCCTTGTTCTTTCTTGTTATTTTGATTAATCCACCTGCATATAAACATATTTACACACCCATGTTCAAATGTTTCTAGGCTCACCTCATTTTCAGTATGAGGGTGACTTCTAGAGGTAACAGTAGTAATAGGCACATACATGATTGTATATGTTAGTAAAGGGGCAATTTCAGTTGCAGGTTATGTCCAGGGAAAATTATCAGATCTAAGGGATGACAACAACAAGTCGAGGAGTTTAAGAAATATTGGATGGAGCATCCAACTTCCTATCTTGGAAATAAAGAGTTACTTTGGTTTTGAAATAATATGAGTTTTGGTAGATTGTGGACAAAGTAGTTCCTCCACCGATAGATCCGCAAGATTTGACGGTTAACCAAAAGAATGAGACCAAAGCCGAGTAGGTAATCTTGGATGTAGTCAAGGATAATTTGATTCTTCACTTATTTAGGAATAAGAGGGCCAAGGAAATGTTTGATGCCCTACTAAGTGTATTATAGAGCGATAAATTGAATAGGAAGATGATCTTAAGAAATAGTATCAGATCAATGCAGATGTCTAGATATGGCAATATTACTATCTAATTAATGAGGATCATTCATGTACATGATAAAATTACAACTATTGGGGAGAAAGTGAATGATGCAAAACTTATAAATGTGACACTGAATGGTTTCCTAAAATCTTGAGAACCATTTGTCAAAGGAATCTGCACTCGGGAGAAACTTCCATATTGGAAAAGGATTTCGAATGATTACATCTAGAAAGAGACCCAGGAGGAGTCTAAAGCCAATAACTAGAGAGAAGAATATGGAGAAAATAACTTGGCTATAGTTATTTAGGCCAAGAAGTGAAAAGGAAAAGGTTTCAAGGGTAATAGTGAGGGGGAAACCTCACAACTATGGAAGAAGGAATTGATTAAAATCAAGTACTTCACATGCCAAAAGAATGAGCACTATGCATCAAAGTGTTCAAAGAATAAGAAGGGGAAATGGAATACATAAAAAATAGAATCAACAAAGAAACAACTTGATGAGTTTGCAACAAAGTTTGAGAAGGAACTCTCACTAATATCCTGCCTCTCTACCAACACCAACACAAGGAGTGCTTGGTACATGGAAAATGGTGCAACTTATCATATGAAAGAAGAAAAAGAGATATTCAATAGTTTGACAGAGAAGGACTTATAAATCCATGTGGATCTTGGTGATGATGCCTGTTACCCCCCATGCCTAGGGGTAACTAGAGGAGATCATGTGTCATGGCCTGTAATGGAGAAAATTATCTAGACCATGATGATGATTATCATGTTCATAGATGGCAGCCCAACAACCCCCCTCATTCACCTTTACAGCTATAGGTCAACCAAGTCTCATCACATCTAAGAAACCCAAAGTATGGGATATGGTAAGCCATTATCACCCTGAAGCATGTTAGTCCTGCTTTCAAGAAAAAAAATTCTGCTTGATTTGTCGAGCATGTGGATGAGTATCTTTGGTTGAAGTTGGATAATGGATCACTAGCTTGAGAAATTGTGTTAGTTTCCTTGTTTCATCTTCTATGACCTAGTCTGATGTTGTTGTTGCTTAGGGAAAAGGGGTACTACTGGGGGGACCTCACAAGGGTAATGTTTCATTCCCCACCATACTTAACGCTTTCCATACTGTAGCCTATCATAGTGTATTAAACTTTAGTAATGGGTCATGGTCCATTCTCTCATGAAAAGAGGGGATAAAGGCCCAGAGGTTGATTGTAGTTGCTACTAAAAGAATTAGAAACCGATGTTATAGAAATAAATGAATGATAGAAAAGGACTCTCAAAAACTAGTCCAAAATTGATCTCTACCTTTTCCATGTTCACCTCAATCCTAAGAAATGGTGTTATAGGTTGAAACCTTATAAAAGGGGAATTACAAATATGAGAAGATGACAAATAAAAATGTAGATAAAGGGTTAGGAAAAAATGGAACTTAGAAAGTGGTAACTCAAGAGAAAGAACACCATCCACAAAGGTGCTCATAAAAATGAATTAAATTACACCATAAGTCATGAAGTAAGATCTAAAACCATATCACTTTCACAGTGACTCTTGAAGGTTTTCTTTATTTATTTCTTCCGTTGAGACCTATCCCTATACCTAGGTCCTTTTATTTCATGTCTAGTTTGACACACCTAATAGGGTTGGATGAAGGCCCTCCCATACTTAAACTTGTCAACTCACATGGGGTCCTAGGATGGTGTGATGCTCGAAGGGGATATCGAGGTGAATTGTTTACATGGCTTGTATATTAAGTTACAACTTACTTTGAATTGTTTAAGGACTAATGTTTCTTGTGAACCTTGGATAACCTTTTCTTATACTTTGTTTTATCTGGGAAGGCCCTAACATGGTTATTTGAGGGATGTCTTGGGATTGTAGCCAAGACRTTGTTCCTTTATTGTAGGACCTTGTCATGTGTGATTGAGAGAAATGGGTCATCCAATGACTCAACACCCCTGGACTTCGACTCTTACATCCTTGTAACCTTAGATGATGGAAAAATGGGCTTGGTTTGAGTTGATTCACTCATTTTGACACACATATGGGATTGAATCCCATAAGTTGGGTAGAGTACCACATAGCTTATTTACCCACTGTGTTAGCACTAGGATTCACCCTCAAATTGTGAGAGGATAAGCCAAACACCCATTCAAATGTTTGGTGGATTAAAAGGGTGTGAGTAGTTGAGTTAGCAAGACCTTAAAGAAAGGAAAGAGAATGGAGATCATTGCAGATCAGTGATAGGTCATTGAGCTATGGAGTCATAAACATTCTGCTCAATGAAGGAATTTAAGCTCCCTATCACACAAAAGGATTTAAGTGGTGATGGGAAGGAGAAAGATAGAAAGTGTCTGAGTGATAAACCATAAAAAATGGGCAAGATAACAGCAGATCCTCCACCGCCTCAGGAATCCATAAATCCGAGAGAGTGCATCG
This sequence comes from Picea sitchensis, assembly GCA_010110895.2. NCBI lineage: Eukaryota > Viridiplantae > Streptophyta > Pinopsida > Pinales > Pinaceae > Picea > Picea sitchensis. The sequence goes on from SNQJ01S0026916.1 coordinate 168,767, forward strand.
AGACAAGAGAGAGAAACAAAAGCGTCTATTGAACCATGAAAAATGGGCATGACGGAAACAAATCTTACATCACCTCAGGAATCCATAAATAAGAGAGATTGCATCTAGACAAGGGAGAGAAACAAAAACATTTGCTGAACCATGAAAAATGGGCATGATGGAAACAGATCCTCCATCACCTCAGGAATCCATAAATCAGAGAGATTGCATCCAGACAAGGGAGAGAAACAAAAATGTTTGTTGAACCATGAAAATGAGCATGATGGAAAGAGATCCTTCATTGTCTCAGGAATCCATAAATCAAAGAGATTACATCCAGACCATAAATAAAACAGGAAATGAAAACTAAGAAAATGGTATGATATAACAACTTAAAGGAATCTTCATTAACATAAAAATTTACAATCCAGGCCCTCATGCTTACAACAAAAATACATTCATAACATATCTCAAAGATTTCCCCAGTCTGGGCCGAAGCTACCCCCCTCCTTCTAAATCTAAACTGATCTATTTATACTTAGATCAGTGCCCCACTATCCTAGAGTGTGATATGATCACTACATTCAAAGCATTGCGTTTGAGCAGTCTTCTGTTAGAATGTGCATGTATCCCTCTACTAGACGTGAGCTCAAATTGGCATGGGACTACAGAAAAATATGTCCACAGGGGTACCATAGGCTAACGGTTTAGTCCCCACGGCTGGGCCTTCCATGCCTTCCATTTATGGAGTGAGCCGAGGGTTCAACCACCAACTCTATTTTCATTAACTTCTTTTCTCGGGGACTCAACGAGACTTAAATCTCAGGGAGTGACCACATGCTACTCTCATATAGGACGCCATATAAACATGCGATTACGGGGCTACTCAAAAGTGGTTTGGGTTCAGACCCCTTTTAGGCCCGCAATCCACCACCTTTCGCCATGTATCACTTTCAACTTACCATGGTTTTAGTTGTGGGACCGCTCAAGAAAATTATCACTCGATCATGTTACATCCCTACAATGGACTGTGGTTGATGATCTCATGATATCGGACAAGGCCCTCTGATCAACAACTCAACTCTGGCACTTTTATATTGACGGATCGGATATAATTCTTCTCAAATCGACGATTGCGATGCGATTCGGGCCTCGGAGTTTTCAATTATCAACTTCATTTTCCTCTTAAGAAAATCCTTAGGAGCTAAGGATCTAACGACGCGTGGATTTCTGAGATCGACGACTGAGATCTTTTCAGGTTTTAGGACTTTGAAAAGTACCAATCTCAAACCTCCTCTGGCCCCACTTGATCTTATCTGAAGCCCTAGATCTGATGACGTGTGCCCCCCTGAGATCGACGATCGATATGCTTTTAATAAAATCCTCTGAAGCGATGGATCAGATGATGCGTGGCCCCCTGCAGATTGATGGTCTAGATTCACTTTGGGTTTTTGACACTTATGGCTTTGGGAGTTTCAAATGTGAAACATAAAAAGACTCCCTTTGGGAGTTTCAAATGTGAAACATAAAAAAGACTCCTGAGGAAAATCATCAAGTGATGCGGTCTGATGTTACAATGATGTCAAGGACCGCTGATGTGTCATGAAAAGAATGGTGATATGTGTCATGACCAAATGACCTGGAATGAGTGCCACATGCCATGATTGGTGAGTGTGACACGCGGCTCGCAAGGTAGCTAGAGAGGTAGTGGGGGGCCGAGGGCTCCATAGTGATAATAGTGGAGGTCATTCAATGTAAAGTTGGACTAGGTCCACTATATTATTAAATAAGACCCACTATGGTAGTTAGATATAATAAATGGGTAATTAGATATAATGAAATGTAAGAGGACTCTTAGAAGTTTCTACTTCTAGAAGATTCCTCCCTCTAGAATGTTTTAGGTGATGGTAGAACTATATAAAGGTTCAAGTAATGTAATGAGACATGAAGAGAAATATTGTATTTAGAGTGAAAATTAATAGGAGGATTCTCCCTCAAGAGGCAAGTGAACAGAGAGGATCCCTTCCATAATAGGATCCATTGTATGGTGTTGCCCTACCTTTATGGGTTTCACAAGTGTGGTTTCTTCTATCTTGCTTATGGATTCATTGTGTATTCGCATTTGTGGTGATTATATTTTCAGATCTATCTTTGGTTCTTAACAATTGGTAATTTGTTAATCTTTCCCCTTGGCTGGAGTTGTGGGCAACTATTTTATTTTTGCAGATTTTTTCGAAGAAAAAAAGAGGGTCGACATTCCTTTATTACATTTTAGTATATTTATGTACAAATTTTGCAAAAAGGGTTGTATATCTGATTTCCTCTCGTAAAAACACCTGCTAAAACAATCGTCCGAACGGAGTCCCAAGGTCAAGATATTGAGGTTTTAAAATATGCAATTTTTCGGGGTTTTTTTTTTTTTTTTTGTTGATTTGTTTTTATTTATGTAGCATTTTGATGCTGAATTTGCCCAAATAAATTAAAAATATTATTTAAAAAAAAAAAAAAAAAAAAAAAAAAATAAGCTAAAACGGAGTCCCGAAGGAAGTTATGAGCATTTTAAGTTCAACAGCTTTTTTAGGGTTTTTCCTTAAAAACCTCGACAAACTTATTGGGTCTATTTTTGAGTTTTTCGTGACAAAATGGCAGAATCAAGAGTTCATAGGGTGCTCAGATGGCTATTTCATCTCAAACCTTAGAAATAAATTATTATTGAATCATTCAAAGCCCAATTGGATGATAGATTGGATGCATTTGCACATGGCCTCAAAAAATTTCACACACGCCTTCTCACACACGCCTCAATGATAATTTCCTTTTCGTGAGTATTCAAGATTCATTGAATAATATGCGTGATATATTTAGTGGAGGGCCTCATGGATGAATAAAATCAAGAAATATATGTTTGGTATGATTTTGAGGCATTGTGATGATTGGTATATGGATAGTTGTTATTTTTGCGATGACAACCACTTCCATATTTTATTTGATGACTCTTACTCCACCTTCTCAGAGAACACGCTGTCCCACATCAAGATCTAGTTACTAGTAAGCCCGCCTTTGCATATTCTATGGTATTATTCCTTCCAAATTCAACTACTTAATTACTTCCACTTTGTGGATGGATCTTCTTATTTATATCTGCATGACAAGTGTCAGCCTTTGGAGCATCATTTGGAGTTGGAGCATATTGGGTTCCAAAATCTTCTACCGGGAGTTCACATGAGCACTTAGACATGGGACCCTGGTTTACAATTGTGGTTGGACTAATTCAACATGGTGGATTTTCTTTTCTACATGGGACTTTGGTTCTTCGATCTTCTTCAAAGATTACACCACAATTATCCATGGGACCCTGTATATGGGAGCTGTACATCAAGTGCTGAGGACAACACTTTCATAAGGGGATGGAATGTAAGGTAGCTAGAGAGGTAGTGGGGGCCCGAGAGGTTCATAGTGATACAGTGGAGGTCATTCAATGTAAGGTGGACTAGGTCCACTATATTATTAAATAAGACCCACTATGGTAGCTAGATATAATAAATGGGTAATTAGATATAATAAATGTAAGGGGACTTCTTAGAAGGTTCTATCAGAAGATTCCTCCTCTAGAATTTTTTAGGTGATGGTAGGACCATATAAATGGGTTCAAGCAAATGTAATGAGACATGAAGAGAAATATTGTATTTAGAGTGGTAGCTCAATAGGAGGATGCCCCCCTAAGAGGCAAGTGAACAGAGAGGATCCCTTCCATAATAGGATCCATTGTATGGTGTTTCCCTACCAAGGGTTTGATAATAATATTGTGTGGTTTTCTATCTGCTTTGTGGATCTATCAGGTATTCAAGATTTTTGTGGTAATTATATTTGCGATCTATCTGTGTTCTTAACACTCGACACTTTGGGGACTTCTACACTGGTGCTCGACCGACACTTCGGTGGCTTTGACACTTTGGGACTTCGACACTACGTAAGCTTGAACTTCGGTGGCTTCGGCACTTTGGGACTTCGACGCTTCGAGCTTTGGCCCTTTAGGATTTTTTAATACTTGAATTTCATGATTCCTTGCAGCGCTGAACTCTAAAGTGAGGGATTTGCCTCCACGTGTCTTCTTTCTTTGGATAGCTCAGATCATTTTGGGAGTTTGGGCTTTGACTCTTTGGGAACTTTTCACCCTTATCACTTCAAATCTATTGAAGTGAATGATCTACTGCCATATGTCCCCACCAATGGATGGTCCAGGTTCACTTCGGGCCTTTGACACTTCGAGGCTTCCAAAGGTACTGTCGTCAAGATCAAAGACTCCTATTTATTTGAGATCAACGGTCCATAGTTGTTTCAGGAGTCCGACTTCGACTCTTCGGGAATTTTATGCACTTCTCACTTCAAATCTCCCGAAGCTCATTTCCCCGAAACCTTGGATCGGTTTCCACCTATCCCCCTTAAGATCTACGACTCATGTTCTCTTTGGGTCTCAGGACTTTAGAATTATTCTCTGGTGCTATACTTCACGCAATTTTTGAATTTTGAATGCCCGTGAGCCACTGATCTGAACTACTCCTAGAATATCCACTGCTGAAATATTAAACCTACCTGTTCATTACATTTTAGGCCCAAAATGGACTATTTTGAAAGTTGTGCTTTGAGCTTAAGGCTGATACTTGCGCAAGCAAAGGACTGGGTCTCCCTACGACCCTTAGAAAGATTTATGTGATAACATTTGACTCCACAGTGGATGGCATGCTCCTTGCGAGCTGCCAAGAATGCGCAGTTCTAGTTCCTTAGATGTTGGGCTATGGAGTCTAGCTCAAAAATTTCACTGAAGAAAACACAGAAATATGTAGACTACTCTACTAAAAACAAAAAAAAACACATGGGCTCTAGAAGGAGCTTATTTATGTATAGTCCTAGGCTAACTGATTTTTACAAAGCGCTAGGTGAAAGAAAACTTCCACCATAGCCACCTGGACTCTTTGGTGATATGATTCTTTCCTTCACTGCAAATGATCCACAAAAGGTTAGGGAAGTATGAAAACAAAATGAGAACATGGTTTGGAACACTAACAATACCCCTAAATGATGATAATATGAATAATTCGACAGGCTCCAATGCTTTTGGAAAACACATCTCCATATACAACCCCACAAAGTCACAAAATTTATAATCAGGAAATATCAACTGGTAAGAAATTACGTCATGTACTCCATTGTTTCTCACCCATCGTTCGATGTTCTCAGAGTGGACAGGTGGGTAGAGGACCGATGTAGGTTAGCTGGTCTCAAGTGATATTTTCTCATTTACAGGTTCTTGATAGGAGATAAACTACACATTTAGCTCCTCCTTTTCTCCTTCATGGCTCTCCCAAGGATCCAATTCATAATCATCATAAACAGGAACCATGGAAAAGCTATGATCTTCATCATCTTCATTGGGATATTCATCAAAAGTTGGAAGCTCTTGGTCAATATTTGAAATTACTTCTTCATCATAAGTAGCTCTACCAAAAAAATCTGTTTCAAGGACCAAAATGTCCTCTGCATTTCCTTCATAAGAGCAACAAGCATGATCTACCTCCAATTTTTCTATTTTTGCAGAAAGTGATTTTACCAGTTTCGTCAAATCATCCAAGGAATCTCCTTCATTCTCACAACCTTCATAAGAAACAACTATACCTTGAAAACAATCTTTATATTCCTCACAACAACTATGGAAAATTAACTTAGAGGAATAAAACTTTTGACAATGCCTATTGAAAGTTGTATAAAAAGGTTCTATGGAGGAGATGCCAGCAAGGGGCAAGGAGTGATACCACTAAGAAGCATCTCCATCTAATGAGAAGATGAACATCTTCATCAATACATACTCATGATGTATTTCCCACTGATTCATGAGTTCATGAAACTCAAGGAGATGCTCTGTAGGGTTGTCATCTTTATGTTCTCTAAATCTGGGAAAAAATCACCCCACTCATCTATACTAGGAACAACATTTGGAAAACCAAGAACAACAAAGAAATTAAAAGGAGAAAACCTCCGAGCCAATATGGCTTCCATCTGAAAATATGACTTCTTAAAAATTTGGATTCGCCACTGGATTCTTTAATCATGGAGTCACCAGGTGAATGATATGTAGTCTGAATGTGTTTGATATTTGTTCACCATCAAAGATCGGATCTAATCATTGTCGTTCTCCCAGGGAGCCTTGTAATCTGGGACAATAGCTAAATTCCTTCTTTAAAATTTTTTCCTTTCTTGATAATCTTCTATGGGTTAGCTTGAGGTGTTTTCTAGAGGTAGATGTGGAGTAGAACTCATGCATCTGCCTCTAGGAGCCACAACTGAAATAGTGGAGTCTCTAGGTGCAAGTTGCAATCTTCAAGGTACTAATTTCTAATGCACCTTCAGAATCATAATTTCTTTGTCATTCTATCCTAGGGAAATGTATTCATTTCATTCCTCGACAACGATGCCAAGAATGTTATCACTGATAGTCACCCTTAGATTGTGAGAGGATAAGCCCAATACCCGTCATAATGTTTGGTGGATTAAAAGGGTGTGAGTAGGTGAGTCAGCGAGACTTTAAATAAAGGAAAGAGAATGGAGATCACTACAGATCAGTGATAGGTCAATGGGCTATGGAGTCATAAACAATATTCTCAATGAAGGCATTTAAGATCCCCATAAAACAAAAGGATTTAAGTGGTCTGAGTGATAAACCATAAAAAATGGGCAAGATGACAACATATCCTCCACTGCCTTAGGAATCCATAAATCAGAGAGAGTGCATCCAGACAAGAGAAAGAAACAAAAATGTCTGTTGAACCATGAAAAATGGGCATGATGACAAGAGATCCTCCATCGCCTCAGAAATCCATAAATCAGAGAGATTGCATCAAGACAAGGGAGAGAAATAGAAATGTCTATTGAAC
>SNQJ01S0026916.1:179757-190363 GCA_010110895.2 Picea sitchensis
GTTTGATATAACAACTTAAAGGAATCTTCATCAACATAACAATTTACAATCCAGACCCTCAGGCTTACAACAAAAATAAATTCATAACATCTCTCAAATCTTTCCCCGGTCTGGGCCGAGGTTACCCCCCTCCTTCCAAATCTAAACTAATCTCTTTATACTCATATCAGTGCCCCACTATCCTGGAGTGTGATCTGATCACTACATTCAAAGAATTACGTCTAAGTAGTCTTCTGTCAAGTTGTGCATGTATCCCTCTATCAGACACGAGCTAAGATCAGCATGTGTCTACAGGAAACTTTGTCCATAGGGGTACCATGGGCTGATGGTTCAATCCCCACGGTTGAGCCTTCCATGCCTTCCATTTATGGAGTGATCCGAGGTTTCAACCACCAACTCTATTTTCATTAACTTATTTTCCTCAGGGACTCAACGAGACTTAAATCTCAAGGAGAGGCCACATGATGCTCTCAGATAGGATGCCATATAAACATGTGATTGCGAGGCTGCTCAAAAGTGGTTTGGGTTCATACCACTTTTGGGCCCGCAATCCAACACCTTTCACCACGTAGCACTTTTTCCTTACCATGGTTTCAATTGCGGGACCACTCAAGAAAATTATTTCCCGAGCATGTTACATCCTTGCAGTGGACTGTGGCTGTTGATCTCTCTATCTCGGATGAGGCCCTTTGATCAACTTCTCATCTCTGACACTTTTAGATTGATGGATCAAATCTAATTCTTCTCAAATTGATGGCTGCGATGGGATTTGGGCCTCAGAATTTTCAATTCTCAACTTCATTTTCCTCTTAAGAAAATCCTCCGGAGCTAAGGATTTGATGACGCGTGGACTTCTGAGATCGACGACTGAGATCTCTTCGAGTTTTTGGACTTCGTAAAGTACCAATCTCAAACCTCCTCTAGCCCCACTTGTTTTTATCTGAAGGCCTGGATCTGATGACATGTGGCCCCCTGAGATCGACGATCGAGATGCTTTCAAGAAAATCCTCCGAAGCGATGGATCAGATGATGTGTGCCCCCCCAAAAATCGATGGTCCAGATTCACTTCGGGTTTTCGACGATTCTGGCTTTAGGAGTTTCAAATGTGAAACATGAAAATACTCCCGGAGGAAAATCATCAAAGTGACGTGGTGGCATGATGTCATATGATGTCACGACTGCTGATGTGTCATGAAAATAAAGGTGGCATGTGTCATGACCAAATGACCTGAAATGACCACCACATGTCATGAGTGGTGAGTGCGCCACGTGCTTCAGCACTTCAGGACTTCGACACTCTGAGACTTCGACACTTCGGGACTTCGACACTTAGGGCTTCGGCCCTTCAGTATTTTTAAATACTTGACTTTCACGATTCCCTAGAGCATTGAACTCCGAAGAGAGGGATCTGCCTCCACGTGTCTTCTTTCTTTAGATTCTCAGATCATTTTGGGAGTTCAAGCTTCGGATCTTCAGGAATTTTGCGCCCTTATCACTTCAAATATCCTGAAGTGAATGATCTATTGCCATGTGTCCCTGCTAATGGATGGTCAAGGTTCACTTCGGGTCTTCGGCACTTTGGGGCTTCCAGAGGTACTGTCGCCAAGATCAACAACTCCTGTTGATTTGAGATCAACTATCCATACTTGTTTGGGGAGTCTGGGATTCGACTCTTTGGGAATTTTATGCACTTATCACTTCAAATATCACGAAGCTCATTTCCCTAAAACCTTAGATCGGTTGCCACCTGACCCCTCAAGATCTACGGCTCATGTTCGCTTCGGGTCTTGAGACTTTAGACTTTTGATCTGGCACTATAATTCACGTAATTGTTCAATTCCAAATTCCCATGAGCCGCTGATATGAATTTCTCCTGGAATATCCTCCGCTAAAAGATTAAACATGCCTGTTGCTTGTGTTTCGAGCCTTAAATGGACTATTATGAAAGATGTGCTTTGAGCTCAAGGTTGATACCTACGCAAGTGAAGGACTGGGTCGCCCTGCGACCCTTAGACAACTTTATATGATAACACACTAGATCAAGGACGTTGCAACATAACATAACCAAAGGCCTATTAGAGACAATATGCATCTCTCTCCATCCTATATTGAACACTTATATCCTGTACATTAGCCCTATTTTGATGATGATGTCATCTTCTACGATTTGACACAACTAGGGTTTGGTGGAAACATCAGGTACTAATGATGGTTGGAATGGATTTGAGTTAGGAGAGAAATCATTTTCTCCCACCCTACTCTATATTGGTGTCATGTGGCCTTTGGAGGCCTCCTCTTTTCCAAAGACGGCTTGACATCTCACACATGTGGCTCATTTATGATATTTTTTTCATTTATTACATTTTGTAAGGTTTGAATGAGGGGTCGGCCCCACTTGAATCATTGTTATGTTATTATATGTGTACAAAGAACTAAAATAGGATCATATATAAAGTCTATCACTCATTATCATTTGGATCATATCATTCCTCACCATTTATGAGGTAACACTTCTAGTGATTCATTATTTCATCCTTGTTAATCTTTTTCTCTCATGCACTATTCTCATGATGAGGATTCTCAACCCCTCAAAGAGGAGAAATAATAATCTCATGATTCCATTGAGCACAATGGATATTTGATTAAATAATCAGAAGCTGAAGAGGCGAATCAAGAGGAAGATTACCAAGAATAACATGAGTTTCCTTGTGAATATGTTGAAGAATAACACTTTGATGGAACACACTATATTGAATACCTAATCCAAGAAGAGGATCCTCATGGAGATGAAGTGTCAGTGTCTTCTCCTCCATTTGATGAAGTCATCCAAGATTCCTTTCCTCCTACACATGAATAAAATAATGTGGTAAATTATACTCCTTTCCAAGTTTATGATTCTTTATTTCATGATTTGGAAAGTGAAAGAATATTAGAGGAACCCTTGGATGCATTGGACCCTTCATGTTATAATAAATATGATGATGTGATTGAAAATATTGATGGTTTCATACATGTTGGGAGACGTAAATGGGATGTGATTTGTTCTAGTCTTAATGGAGATCCCATTTATGACATTGAAGGTTGTTTTCTAAAGAACATAGAAATGTTTCTTTTAGATCAACCATGGGTGATTTTTGATGATTTAGATATATGGAAACATGAGGATAATATGATACAAATATTTGTTCCAACCACCTAGGGACGACTCATTGCATTACTCTCATGATTATTTCAGTCACATCTTAGAGGGTTAGGAATCTATTCTTTTGAGAACTTGTATTTATTCTACGAAGAATATTTTAAACCACCTCTGTGCTCTAACTTCGATGAGGGTAAGGACATGATTTTCCCAGAGTAGTATTTTTGTGATGAGAGTTTCCATCCATATCCTTTTTCATCTTGATATTCCACTATATATATATATATATATGGTTATGAATTTTCCTTCTGGTATTCATTTTCTTGTTTTCAACCTAGGGTTTGTTGCAAGGGTTTTCAGTTTCAAAAACAAGGCCAACAAGCCTTGGGTTGGGAATTTTTTTTTCTCTATAGGATTGATTCCATCTGTTACCTTGCACTCTCTTTTCCCATAGACAACCTTAGAGTTTTCCTATTATAGGCCAGAGTGCTTATGTGATTATTAGGCTAGAGAGCCTAGATATTAAATGACATGTGAGCATATTATTGTAATATGTAATCATTCATATTATTATTAAAATACATCACTTCTACAGACCAAGTCAGACGAAAGAGTATGGGGCACTATGACTCCATGAGAGGGAAAGGGGGATAAGGGCTTAGGGAAGAGGGGATAAGTCAAGGGGATTAAGGATATGAAGAAAATAATATTATTCCTAAGTCCTAAAGTATTATATAATGACTTATTATAAGTTCCTATAGAGGATGAATGAATTACAAGTGGGGAACATGATAGTTCCTTTGGTTCCAAGTGTCATAAATGGTACATGCATATATAATGTGGGGATTTAGTGTAATTCCCATCATTCTTAAAAGTCATTCTTGTTATTCATTCTATTAGGATTACCATGAATAAAGAGTGGATCTATGGAGCCAAGAGTACCCTGTAAATACTTGGTGGTATGGGTTGAAGAAGTTGGTTGTCAATGTTGGATAGTTGGTTTTCATTGATTTCAAGCCTTGGAGCATTCGAGATACCCCTGAGTTATGATCAATATTGATGGTTAGTTAGTTTTCATTGATGTCAACAAGAGTGGTTGATGTCAGAAGATGTGTTGGGTGCATTTGATGAAGTCTACACGAAGCCCCATAGGTGTGGTCATGAGACCCAAAGTTTTTGAGGAATAAGGAAATGAAGGACATTGTAAATGCATGTAACACACTCATAGATGGATAACTTTCATCATTCCATTTCTGGTGATAGGTGGTACACCACATGGTTCCTCAAAATTGGGGAGTTATGGCCTTGTGAATTTAGAAGCCCCAAAGAATGGTCAAGAATCCCCTAGTTGGTTACAAGTGAATTAATTAAAGGGTAAAGTTGTTATAACAATAAAGTACAGGTCGTCCCTAAAATGAGGAAAAGGTGTTGGTTGAAAAAGTATAAATACACATAATGATACATTCATTTGGTACACACACACATTCATTTAATATCTATCTTATGAGAATATCTTGGTTTATTGGCGAATCTGAGGTAGAGTCTATGGTAGCAGAGAAAGTGCAAAAGTTTCAGAGATGTAGAGAGTTAGGGTTTTTCTATAACCCTAATTAAGTAGGCCCTCGCAGGTCAGCTTGAGAGTGTCATGTGAGGCACCCTTGTGGGTTGCATAGTGGTCATCACGTGAGGCCCTGCATGACAGGTAGTATTTTTCCCATGAGGAAAATAGAAGTGGGGAAAGGATGCTAGTTCCAGGTTGTTGAAGACCGAGGTAATTCTATAGGTATGTGCATCAAGTTCATAGGAAACAAATCAATTACATATGTAAAAGGTATGCTATTCTATGTGTTATGAGGTTGTATCTTCATGATATGGTGGAACATGTTTGAGGCATGTCATTGTGAGTTTTGGTATATTCCTTAAGGCACATCTTGGGTGTATGATGCATACTGGTTGAGGTATAACATAGTTACCAACTTAACGATAACTCTACAGAGTTCTTGTTTTTTGGGGGGTCCAATTTTTTACCCCGTCTTTAAAAATGGTGCTACCGATCGCACCCCCCCTTCGTTTTTAGGTGATTTTTTGATATTTTAATTATTTCGATTCACAATGTTTCCACATTATTTTTAAATGCTTATTTTTCATCTATTTTCAAAATTTTCAAATTTTTTATTTTATTTTATTTATATTTAATGTTGTTTTTAGTCATTTTTCATGCTTCTTTCAATTTTAAAAATATTTTTTACCATTTACTTTTTTGAAGTTCTAATTTTTCACATAACAAATAACACTATTTTTGAATATTTAGCAACAAAACATACATTTTATAGCCATATATAATAACAAATCTATACATTTTGGTACATATTCCTTTAAGATAGCATGTCAAATAAAACATTTTTATGGACATGATTGAACCAAAAAAGTCAAAATTTTATAAAACAATTACCATTTTCTTTCATATTTTTATACATTTGAAGTAAAAAATGACAACATTTAATAAAATTTTCCAATGTATAGTGATTCACATACAAATAAAATGAACAAAAAAAACAATAAAAAGATTCATCACAAAACAACAATAGATACATCTTCATTCTAATTTTAAAATCTGAAAGTCAAAACATTACAGTTATAGCTCATAAAAAATTTGCAAAATTGAGCATCATGTTCAAGGGCATATTAAAACTAATCAACAATATAATATATCCCAAATTCATCATTATCAACAGACACATTATCATATTCTTCGACATCATTTTGTGCTTCCATTGTGTCATTTTGTTCTTCCATTGGCTCTTTGATATCCGCAAGTTTTCCAAAGTGATCATTTTCAATCATTCCTCCTAATGGTACTTGAGGTTCCTTTGACATTTTTACCACCTTTGATTCATTAAAATGTCTTTTCCTCAAGCCAACTTCTTGCATTTCATTTGGAAGAGCTGGAATAACATTAATTGTTTGTTGATTAAACTGCATTGCATTGGGTCACTTTCAATTGCTATGCAATTCCTTCCTTTTTGTAAGCGACACGCTAATGTTGTACCTAATCACCAAATAAAAAATAAATAATGAAGTTAAATACTGTAAAAAGACATAAATTAAAAATAATACAATATTGAAGTATGATTTCATAAATATTAGATCATAATTCCTACTTAACCCGAGAACAAATCCAAAACCCAATCTTCTTCATTTTTATTTTTTTTGTAACTAGGGGAATCGGTAACAACGACAGTATCATACTCTCGTGACACGGGGTCGAATCCTGTCGACTGCCTTATAACCCCTAGGGAGAAATGCACAGCCCGAAAGCATGCCCTCCGAGTAAATCGGGGTGAGAATCGACCTTGAGACCTCTTTTTACATATTTCCTTCCATTTACACGGCACTTGCCAATCGGTCTACACCCCTATGGGCAATCTTCTTCATTTGAAAATGTATCTATAAGATAATTAATTAATGCTTGTGGTTTTTAATAAATGTTAACCATCTCTCCTTTCAAATCCTTTTCCTCATATGTTATCTTTCTAACATTGTATACCAATACACTACTATGAGTCTCTCCATCCTTTGCATTGACAAGAATAGAATTATAAGAATCATCTTTTGTCCAGGTTGCAAGATGTATACTCTCAAAATCACGTTTAAATGATCCTCTATTGGAGCTCTAAATATTAGGCTTGTTCCTCTAACATAAATAAGTGCAAATTAAATTAACTTGCGAGTTAATAAAGTTGTTTTCTAATCTTAATTGATAAACACAAACTTTCAATATCTTACCGAATAAACTGCATCCCTATCTTTTCTTTCCCCTTGAAGCTTGATTGTACTAATCCGTGTTGTGTGTGTGAATGAAATACTAGAAATCTCCAAAATGGTGATGTTGCAACTTCCGTAAATCCCATAACCACTTTATTGAAATCTTGGTAAGTATAAGGCTTAGTATCATATAACCACTTTATTGAAATATTGGTAAGTATAGGGCTTAGTATCATATCCAATGTTTTGGATATTATAACCAAGAGGGATATCCACAATAACTAGGGAGTATTATTTTTTAGGAACAATATTTGCAAGTTGTTCACAATCACCTAATATCACTTTATATTGACTAGTGTCAATCCCATTCCAAATGTAGTGATCAAGGGTGTCATCAAGTTGAACATTTTGAACATGTCTCCTTTCTCTTTCAAACTTCTCTTTTTGAATAAAACTTTTGAAAGTTTCAGGTACTCCATCTGCATTCTTCTTTGAAATCTTTAATGAAAAAAATAAACATATAGTTATATATCTATAACTATTAAAATATAAATAAATTAACTTACAAAAAAATAATATGAATGTAATAAATTAAGATACTTTTTTGAATGCAACAAAAAATTGTTTCAATACTGTTGTAGAGCTTGAATCTCGATAGTTGAGCTTAACATCATCCCAACTTTCTTCATTCAACATCTTGACCATTTCCTCTTTTATTCTCATATACACCTTGTGACTAAATAAAAAAATGTTATAATGATATATATAATAAAATACTTAGAACATTGATATGTTAAACTGAAAAAATTAATTTTCTTGTCCTAACATAAATAAAAATAACTCAACAAACTTACTTTTTAAATTCATCACACATTTCTTTCATTGAAAATTCTCCTGACCTTACACGTGATAATATAGTTATGATAAGTTTCTCATCATTCACTCCTTGTATTGATCTCCAAGGTGTTATAGTCATATCATCTGAAAGATTTTTTATTTCAGAACCTATCTTACTTGTACCACATATCAATGGTTTGGCCTTCTTAACTCTCTGATTTTTTATATATTTTCCCACAGGGTGAAGATCTCATGTATCAAATCCCATACTTGTACAATTCTAAATCCCAATTGAAAATAATTTTCCACAGCTCTAAATACATTACTTCGTTTGCAATTTTTTTCTTTTGTATATTCATCATCAAGTGGGAATCCTATTTCCATACAACATTGCTTTCGAAACCTGGCATCAACATTTGATTTCTCCCCACGAAATATTTTAGAAAAATCATTATGGTTAAATCTCACCCTTTGAATGAAAGTCATGGACATTCTGTACTCATTGTCTGTTTTATGATCCCATGCCAATAACTTTGCTTCTAAATCTGTTAAATCAACATAAAAATTTCATTTGACTATATAAAAAAGAAGATTATTGGTATACTCTTGCATCAATTCTCTTATAGCCTCTGCATAATGATTTCATCCAATCACATAATATTTTTAGTAAAAAAAAAATCATCTATAAAATTCTTCTCTCATAGGAACTTCCATTGGGTCAACAAGAACTAGGTAGTCAACCACATGTTCATATGGGTTGTACCTAATCAATGCTTTCAAATTGTGAATATGCAAGTGATGTGGTTTTCTAATTTGATATTTTTCTTGCCCTAAGTTGTTTTACATTCAAGAAATGTGTGGCCATCATCAACTAAGCTTGTCGTCCTCAATCTATTTTGAATGACATTTTTTGTTGTTTTCATAATACCATCCTCTAGATCAACACCTCGTGTTATTATTTCTTTGCTACCTTTAGGACTTTCACTATAATACTCCAAGCTAATGATGGCTTCTTGAATATCATCAACCACATTTTCTTTCTTCCTCTTATGATTTAAATGTGTTTCATCTAAATCAATGGTTTCTTCATAATCAATAGGAATGGACTCATCATCAACCATCACTCTTTTGTGTTTACCTTGTTTATTATTTTTGCGAGAAGGAGTGAGAATCTCATTGGGACTAATCTCAACAAATTCCCCATTTGGAGTTTCTTCATTTTCAAATGTAACCCTTTTAGGATTTCTACAATGAGGATTTTTCTTTCTTCTTTCATGTTCTTCTCTGTCTACTCTTGCAATTTCAACCTACATTACTTTATGTTTTGTTTTCCTTTATTCTTGTGTCTTTTCAATATGAAAAGCATTGATGAAACCCATGATATTATTTTCTGTAGAGTAAATCCCCACTAACATATGTGAAAGTCGTTCAACAAAATCCTGTAAAAATAAAATATAACATTTTCATGTTAAATAAAATTAAAAAATTACCATGATACTAAAAATAATAAATGACACAAAAATTAAAATTAAAAAATTACATTTCCTTTCTCAATGGCATCAACAATAGATGCAAATAATTATGAAAAACATTCATTCTTGTTATAATTTCTCAATTTGAAACAATATCTAATCTTGATATAAGTTCTTCCTTATTTGACAAGTGCATAAACAATATCTGTGGCTGGCACCAAACATATATCTCGTAACAAGCCAAGTGTCTGATAATTTCCTTGCACATGTTCTAATTCGACACAATACAAATATATATGATCTCCATTGTTGCCTTTCTTGTCTTTAACAAACCAAGAATATTTCAATTTGTTTTCACCTTCCACAAATTTCCACTCACTAACATTCTTCATTTCCCTTGATAACTCAGGTGTTATGCTATCAATTTGTTTCCTAGCATTCATGGAGGTTCCAATTGCAATTTTGGATGCCATTATTGCAGGTCGTGAACCATATATATTCATAGATAATCTCTTTCCTACCATTTTCCCTATAGGATAAAAAAAATATTAGGCCTTTTACATTATAATAAACTAAAAGAAAAACATTGAATAGAAGAACTAATTTAAAAAAAAAAAATGACCCATGGAGTTATTAGGCCTATGATGGGACCAAGCCTTGGCATATGGGGGTTGGGGCGATGCCCGACATCACCCCAACACCCATGACCAAGCCCCGAGAATTGCCTAGTAACCACCATGGGCCAAAACTAAAAAAATTTAAGTAAAAAACAATAAAAAATGAAAATTTGTTTACAAAACTATACCTAAATTTGTATTTTTTTTTTCTTTTTTTTTCAAAAAATCTTAAGGATTTTGTTTAAAATTCTTTGAAAAAAGTCTCAATTTAAAAAAAAAGTTGTGATTTTTTAAGAAAAAATTAGAAAACATCTAAAAAAAATGATCTTATAATTGTTGTTTTGGTAAATGGTAAGAATTTAAAAGATAAGTAACCTCTGAAATGTTATATTCTTCTTGGATGTCTTCTTGATGTTTATGCATTATATATTGCTCCAAATCCTTTAATCAATACTACTTAAGATATCACACAATGTAAAAAGACAAAACAAGACTATGTATATATAACATAGATGATATAAATTACTGTTAGTATACCGAATGTGGAATAAATAAAAATGAAGTAGATTGTCTACATATATACCTAAAATTATATGGAACATCGCTATGTTTAGTGAATGTGGGATAAATAAACAAACATGAGAAATATTTTAATTAACAAGTAAATAACGAAATAAAAGAGTAAAAGTTGTTTTTAATTTTTAAGGGAAAATAATTAAGGGAAAACATTGGGGGGGAATTTTGGGAGGGTTTTGGAGGGAATTTTTTTTTTTTTT
>SNQJ01S0026916.1:200236-214477 GCA_010110895.2 Picea sitchensis
TTTTTTTCTTTATTCTTTTTTTGATGGCCAAAGGCCTGATTGGTGGTCAAAGACCAATTTTCTCAAAGAAACTCTGAAACGATAGGGTTGGTTAAAAACCAGATTAGATAAGGTGTGATAAAGAACTGGCCAAAGGCCGGGATCAGGAAAACAAATCTCTGATACCAAATGAGATGAACAAAGTTCGTTCACACAAGAATTATCCAAAATACTTGGAATATAACAAAGTAATCCATGTAGGACTGTAAATAATATATGAATAGATAAGATATAGGATGATTACAATTGAGAATGAGGGCTCATTTATATACCCACGCAGGGGTGCCCTTTACCAATAGTCATGTCCTTTGAGACATGACCTTTCATTATTAATAATTATTATTTATTAATTATTATGTTATGAATATCTATTGTATATGTATATTTATGTTCATAACAAGTACATAAACACATCAACACATTGCAAAAATAAGAGCAACACAACATATACATGGTTCACCCCCACCCTGGGGCTACATACACCAACTCTTCTTCTTTATTATCTTCTTCAATAGGTTACATGCACAGTGCCTCAAAATCCTACTCTGCATAGGATAGGAGATCTGCGCAACTCGCTATATCCTCATTCACCGAGTAGATCTAAGCACACAACCTTCCACAACCTCTTACATTGACTTGCACTTAGCTCTGCAAGTCTCACAAAGTATGCACAGAGCACTAACAATCCTTCAATCACATAGATCTAACACTTAGCATATTAGCCTAACATCATGTAGATGTCCCTCCTTACATTGCCTATACATCTATTTATACTTTACAAAATAGGCCTAAACATGGGTAAACCCATGGGCTGACATACCATACCCGTTACATAATCCCAAATCCCAAA
Organism: Picea sitchensis; assembly: GCA_010110895.2. NCBI lineage: Eukaryota > Viridiplantae > Streptophyta > Pinopsida > Pinales > Pinaceae > Picea > Picea sitchensis. Next base: position 201,126 of record SNQJ01S0026916.1, read on the forward strand.
AAGGGGCCGAGATTTCACGATATCTGATTCATCTTGTGCTCCTCCTTCGACATGCTGTCGAAGTCCAAAAATAGGCCAAACTTGACCAAGGATCTCCCAAAACTTGGTCAAGGGCCAATAGGCCCCCAACACTCACCTGTGACTCGTCCCAAGTCACTCTGATCTGGATAATTCCGCTTCAAAAGCCTTGAGCATATCTCGATCTTATTTGACTTGTTGTTGTGCCTTGGCCTCCTATTCAATGAACTCTTGGATGACTGCATCATTGACAGGTCTCTCCAGGTGTTGTTTAGCTGCAGTGACAACCTGCTCCAGTTCTTCTCCTCGGACTTCTACCTCTGTGAAAAATTGGTAAGCCTTATCTTTTACAGGTTGAAGCCTCTGAGTTACTTCCATAACTCTCTCTGGATAGTGTGGATCTATTGCTGGGTAGTGCGCTTCTCCTAGGATCGCTTCATTCTTTCCACATATGACAAGGGCTTCAGTTGCGCTTGTATCGTTTCGGCTTGATACTTCGCCTCTTGGAGCTGCGACTCCAATGCCTTCAGTTCTGGATTCTCAGTGAGTTTCTCGTAGGTCTGGGCATTGTGATCAATGAGTTGCTTACATTCCATAGAAAGGGATTTTATTCTCTCAACTGCACTTAGAGAAATTGCTTCTCTTTGATCCCTTACATCCTGTGGGGTCTCGAGCATTGCGAGGAGCTCTAAGTGTGCTATGCGTTGTTGTAGCTTCTAGATAAATTCTGTGAGCTTCTCTACTTATTGTGTGACTCGAGCCTTTGAGTTACTTCCATAACTCTTCTCTCGATAGTGTGGATCTGCTATTGGGCAGTGCGCTACCCTTAGGATCACTTCATTCTTTCCACAGCTGATATGGGCTTCAGTTGTGCTTGTATTGTTTCGGCTTGATACTTCGCCTCTTAGATATGCGACTCCAGTGCCTTCAGTTATGGATTCTCAGTGAGTTGCTCGTAACTCTGGGCACTGTGATCAGTGATTTTCTTACATTCCATAGAAAGGGATTATATTCTCTCAACTGCGCTTCGAGAAATTGCTTCTCTTTGATCCCTTACATCCTGTGGGGTCTCGGGCAGTTCGTGGAGATCTAAGTATACTATCTGTTGTTTTAGCTTATGGATAAATTCTATGAGCTTCTCTACTTTCTGCATGACTCGATCCTCTGCCTTTATTTCTACGACTATCACAGAATGAATTTCTTTGCTGAACGCTTCTTTCACTTCGAGTTGCTCCGCGAGCAACAGTTCTTTTCCTTGTTGTAGCTGTTCTTTTTCTTCATCAAAATTTGCTTGGAGAGAAATATTTTCTTGTTATGCAGCTTGATGTTTCTCTACAAGCACTCCTTTCTCTTGTGTCAAAGCCTGGGTGGCTTGTTCTATTTCCTCTTGTGCTCGTTGAAATCGAGCTTCGACTATCTCAACTAGTTGGTGGAGTTGGGCTGGCTCATATCCCAACTTTGGTTCTCCTAATGGTAGGGGTGCAGTGGAGACTGTGCGGTTGGAATGAAGGGTCTGTTGTACCCCTTGGAGTTTGACTTCAATCCTATCATACATTTATTCCTTCTTCGCTCCTTGTTTGTCTGCTATCTCCAGTGAAGCATCATTGAGGGTGGCTATGATGAAGTCAAAATCATCAGAGGTGAGGACAGGTTGCATCTTGGTCATGGAGGCTTTCGATTTCTTCGAGGAAGAAGGTTCCAGGGGGGAAACCTTCCTCTTGTTCAAAGGTTCAACCTCATCTCTAGGAAGTGTTACTTCGCCTGGTCTCTGTTCAACTTCTACTTCTTCACCACCCCCTCAGTCAGGTGACATGGAAGTAGTCTTTAATGAGGTGCTTCTTAAGTTTTGGACCTCCTCAGTATTCTCCTGTCTGTTGGTTCCAGATGTATTTTGTTCTTTATGAGTGTCCTCTGGGCTGTCAATATTAGATATTTCTATGGGGTTGGCGGGGATAAGGAGGTCAATAGACCATTTCTTAGTGATCTCCTCAATGTCTTCTTCTGTAGGTTTGTAATATGACTGGAGTTGCTCTTGATGATCATCTGCTCACGCTGTAATGTATATAAAGTGTCGATCTGTGCTGAATTTCATTAGTGGTCAGAACCTTTGTAGGGTTTTCAGAGTCATGCGAGGCTTGAATTCAATGGCTTGCTTTAGATGGAGGTAGTATGTATGAAACACAACATTCAACTGCCACTATCTATTCATATCATTTGAATACCATATGGTAGCAAACTTCGCAACAAGTGGTTCGAACGGCCTTATGTCAGGGAAGGTCACTCCTTTCAGCATCTACTAGGAAACAAATGAAATGAGGACTAGGAGATAGTTGAAATGAAATTCATAACCCTGATCATGTGCTTCTCGGTAATCTAGTTCCAACTAGTTAACTAGGTATTTCGCCTAGTTCATCTGTAGGCCTTCTGCGCACTTCTCTATGAGGTTAAAAATAAAGACGGTGACTTGCGTAGTTCGGTTCTTCCTTACTAACTTTCCAGCTATCATTTTACATGTGAGGCACACTACGCCACTCTAGATGGAAGCTACCTTGTAGCCTCTTGTTCCCTTCTTAACATCGCCATATGTATCCTTAATCTTCTGTGCAAGTGTGCGATCTGCTGATTTTCCTGGATAAAATTCCTGTGGGTCGGGTCCTTGCACACTCATTCCTCTGATCATGTGGATCAAAATTGGATCAACTGTAATACAATGGTCTAGCCATAAGTAGACGCCATGGTAACATGATAGTAGCAGCTTGACACAGGCATTGACTTCCTGGTGTCTTTCGAAGTGTGGGATCTTCATGACATTTAGCAGGGTGGACTGCATGAGGTTCATCGTCCATGACTAAGGGATAATATTCGAGTTCTTCCCTTTAGTTCTCATTAGGTACTTGTGTGGGGCGATAATACCATAGATATTTCGATCTTCGAGGTTGAAGTCACTGAAATTCAATGATTTGATCTTGTCCTGCTCTGTTCGAACTGCACATATCCCCTTTGGGAGGTACGTAGTGACCATAGTGTACTCGAAGTCTCTTGGAACACTATCACAATTCACTACGCCAACCAAAGGTGGGATGTAATCAGACAATATCGATGGAATCAACTTATTTCTTGCTAGGTCATCTTTATGCTTGGTTCTCTTCTCTACTGATGGTCGTGATGGCCCTAATCCGCGAGTAGTCGACAGAGAGGCTTGCAGTCCTCTCGTCGATGATGCTTGTACACCTGTAGACATCGACATGACTCTTTCAATCATGAGATCGATCATAACTTCTTTGAAAAATCTCTCTGCATCACTGAACTCATTCGACATACATGCTCGGGGTTGGAAATCTTCGGGTTCGAGGAGTAACTTAGACACTGCAATAGAATAGAAGGAAATAGCGCAATGATCACTCTATAAAATCAACAAGTCCATGGGGTCAAATTCATGATTAGAAAACGTGTTCTCGGTGCATGGCGCGACGGGATAAATAGATAACTTGGCAATGGATTGCTTGCAACGGTCGAGAAGCCTTCATTAACTCTGTTCTATCCATTATGGCACAGTCCAACGGTCTGGTGGTGAACCATAAATTCCTTTCTACCCATTTGGGGGGTCGTCCGAATGGTTATATTGGTCCCAATGGCTATATTTATTTGCCATGGTGAAGTTCCATGTGAATTTGCTCTATTATTTCAGTGAAGCCCCAATTTTGCAGATTTTCCTTCTACGAAGTTCCCTCTGGAACCTTCTGTAACTTCTCGATATTAGCTCTCTTCTTACTTAGTTTTCTAGCTTTCTTTCTAGTGAGCTTCATCTTGGTATGCATTTTTCCATTATGATTCTTATCTTCTTTTGGCATAGTTACTTCCCGCTGTTGAGATTATTTCCTAAGAGTCGAGGGTGATACTTCTTCTTTATCTAGAATAGGTACTTCAATATTTTGTGGGTCTTCTAGTGTTCTTGTAACTTTGATATTCGGGTTTCTGGTGTTAAATAAATTTGATTTGTTCTTTTGTTCTTCAATCAAGTGTGCGATCCTTCTAGTCATGAAATCTTTTAACTCTTTCTTCTTCTTCTCTAAAACTTCTTTTAAATCTTTCCTTTTGGCCCAATCTCTTCCAATCCAAGGTTTTCCTAGTAACATGGTAAATGGGGTGTTGTTCTCAATAAATTTAATAATCTCGAAATCTTCCTCTGTCGAAGTTCCATTGGCGTTCATAGATAGATGGGTGATATTTCCACATAGGTTTATCAACTTTCCTCTAAATAGACCTATTCCTCCCAATGAAGGAGTCATAGCAAGTTTCCCTAAAAGTTCCCAAGTTCTTTCTTTCATGATATTCACCTGTGTTTCCTCATCTAGAACACAGTCAATGCCGAAGTCTCCTATTCTTGCTTCAAGGCATTATTTTTCTTTGAATATTTCTGATAAATTGACATGTCGGTTGTCATGCAGGGTTTCTTTTATCTGTAGCAATACTTTATCTGATTCTTTTTGGGGTTCTACCATTTCTAGATCTGCCTTAGGGTTTTCTTGTCTCATGTTCATTCCTTCAAGCCTAGAAATCAATCTAGGTCAATCCAATACTTCATGGTCCATAGCTTTGTAACAAAGACAACTAGGTCTTCTCCCATAGCATTCCTTAGCAAGATGTCTTGGTTTTCTGCAACTGTAATAGAGGGTTAATCCTCTCTTTCTTTTAAATAATTCCTAGCTCTTTCTATACTGCACACTAGAATCATGGTAGCTAACCTGCAAACATTTCTTTCTAGGATCCTGCATCCACTTGTTAGTCCAAACATTCTTTCTATGCATAGGTATAACATATCTTTCATTATTCTTATCAGATCTACGCATATCAAACCTTCTTTCATCTATTAGTGCCCTAGTTTTCAAGCTAGGAAAGAATCTATCAAACATACCTAGATCCATACTTTAGAAACAAAAATTTCCACTTATCTTACTTCTACAGAGCACAAATCTTTCAGATCTAGAACTTTTCACTAATATTACCTTTATCAAAGCACAAAGCTTGCAGATCTTACCTCTTTTCTTTAGATCTGACCTCTTTTCTTCAGATATGGCTTCTTTCTTTAGCACAAAGCTTTATAAATCAAGTAAAATACTGCGCATTAGAACGATAGATCCATGCATAGAGCTTTCACAATTTTAGGATGAATCTTTGCACAAAGCTTCTTCTTCCTTAGTTCCCAGCAATCACAGTTTTAGTTCCTGTCAACAGAACCATTTGTTGGCATAGGGGCAGATCCAGGGTTCAATGCTACAAAATTGCACCAACAAAACCCTAACTACCGGCCCTTTTGGAAACACCTGCGAAGTATATGAAGTCTCACCCGAGGTAGAGGCAGGGGTGGTTGCAAGACTCAAGTGTCTACAACCTTAGCTGGGACATGGATATGTGATTGCAATACTTAATAGAGCACTTAGCACCGACAATTCATCAATATTTAACTACTAACCACTTCACAGATAAAACAAAGCATCGCATCTTTCAGTTAGATATGATGTATCTAAGAACTTATCATAGAGAAGTAGGTTAGATCTAGTAGATTCAAGCACTAAGCACATTCACATGGGTCAGATCTAACATCCACATACATCATCAACACAAAGGATAAAAATATATATCTATCTATATCAAATCACTTAGCAAGTAAAGACATAAACACATCAACACATTGCACAAAGCAGAGCAACACAACATATACGTGGTTCACCCCCACCCTGGGGCTACAACCACCAACTCTTCTTCTTTATTATCTTCTTCAATAGGTTACATGCACAGAGCCTCAAAACCCTACTCTGCATAGGACAAAAAATATGCACAGCTCGCTAGATCCTCCTTCCCTGAGTAGATCTAAGCACGTAGCCTTCCACAACCTCTTACACTAACTTGCACTTATCTTTGCAAGTCTTACATAGTATGCACAGAGCACTTACAATCCTTCAATCACATAGATCTAGCACTTAGAATATTATCCTAACATCACATAGATGCCCCTCCTTACATTTCCTCGACATCTATTTATACTTTACAAAATAGTCCTAAACATGGGTAAACCCATGGGCCGACATCCCATACCCATTACATAATCCCAAATCCCAAAAAAAACCTAAAAGGGAGCGAAGATCCCGCTATCTTTGCTTCGTCTTGCACTCCTCCTTCGACAGGCTATCAAAGTCCAAAAATAGGTCAAACTTGACCAAGGATCTCCCAAAACTTGGTCAAGGGCCAACAATTTGCAATAATCAAAGAAGAATGAGTATAATAGAGAAACATCTTCAACAAGACCTTCCACATTCAATAAACAAATAATCTTCAATCATGATGAAGGAATCAACATAAGAGAATATTGTGATTAAATGAGGGATGAATTTAGAAGGAATGCACCGCAAAGAAGATCATTCACCCACATGTATGTAAATTTATTTTATGGTCATTGTTTTACTTGTACTAACTTTGTACATAAAGTTGTGGATTGCAGAGATTATCGAAGAAATGTTCAAGTAAGAAATGTTTATGTGGCTCCACATAACATTGAATGTTATAAATGCCACAATTATGGTCACATAGCTTGTTATTGTAGAATCATGATGGATACTTATATGAAAGAGAACATTGATATCAGATATAAGAAAGTTTGGAAAAGAAAACAAGAACAAGTACAAGAAGAGAAGATGAATGAAGGACACCCAAAATTCATACTCTCAAGATTGGTAATAGTATGAGATCAAGAAAAATCTATAGGAAAAAAGGAAGATGTTAGATACATGAAGGTTTGGAGAAGAAATGGAAAACAAGAAGAACATGTGAATAAATAACAGGTCCCAAAGATCACAGGATTTGTAGTAGTACGAAAAGTAAAAGAAGAGCGAGCGAATAAAGAACATGACCAAGATATTGTGATCTCAAGAATTTTAGTGCAATATCATAAAGATTCCACAAGAAAAGAGGAAGAAGTCAAAGTTCAGAGAGATGATGAATCTACAAATGAAGAGGAAGATTACTCTGCATTAGGGCAGATTCCTCCATTTTTCTGAGTCATCTGGCTTGGAGACTCCCAGTAAATATGAATATTGAATAGGTACTATAGATAATATAACCATCCTTCGAGCAATTTGTAGAGATAGATTCAGAGCAGTCAGATAGAAGAAGTAAAAAATGAAAAATTGATCATTTGAAAAGCAGTGTTCCCATGCGGATATCAAAGCAATATCATTGACACACTTTCCAGGCAAGGATATATTCATTACATGTTCACAAATTTATTGCAGATCAGTGGACATATTTTAATCAGTTTGAGAAACATTAATATGTGATGATCAGTTATAACAAATAATCCTTCATGATAATACAATGACAAATGGGTCAGCATTGTGGATAGTTGAGTAGCAGAGTTATGGAAAAATTACGACATATGGATAGGGATGGATTTATGACATCATTGGTGGGTCTATACAAATATATGATATATAATATTTACAATTGGAATCAGTGGAATCAATTGGGCACAAGAAGACAAGTAGTGAAAGGTACAACATAACATAGAAAGAGAAACCTTCAACATAATAGTATGTCATCAGAGGGACATTGTTGAATAGTATGGTCAAGTGAACATGAAAAGTAAATGAAGAAGTCAAATTTTGAAATTTTTTATATGTCAAATATTTATAAGAGGAAGCACCAATGGGAAAGAAACACTAGAAGACAGGAAAGGAAACATATACAAAAATCCCTACATTGATTAAAACGATATCTTACAGAGGAGTAAAGGGAAGAGAAATCACCAGAGAAAGAGATACAAAAAGGAAGATCAAAATCATGCAAATAGGGAGAGACATATTGACATGGGGAGTTATCGTTTTTCCCATGATGTCAAAGGAGATAGATCAGAAGAGAAATATTCAAGCACATGAAGTCAGATAAGGATTTTTCAGATAAGGTATACATTCATGGGGAGTCACTCTTTTCTATCAAAATAGAAGAGCAACATGGAAAGAAACATGAGGACATAAACATGTGAAGAGAAATAATAAACACATGAAGATAGGGGAGCAACCCCAAGGAGAGACACCCTTTTCCATTGATGTCAAAGGGGGAGAGAGAAAAAAATTTATGAGGAGCAATGTCACATGGGGAGCATGAGTATTAGAGTACGATTTTTTCCATCAATGTTGGAGTTTCCATCAATTCCAAAGGGGGATATTGTTGGAAGGTTTGTTGTCATTGATTTCAACCATTGGAGCATTTGAGATACCCTAGAGTTGTGATCAATATTGATGGTAAGTTAGTTTTCATTGATGTCAATAAGACTGGTCGATGTCAACAGATGTGTTGGGTGCACTTGATGAAGTCTACATGAAGCCCCAGAGGTGTGGTCACGAGACCTGAAGTTGTTTGAGGAATAAGGACATGAAGGACAATGAAAATGTAAGTAACACACTCATAGATGGATAGTCCTCATCATGTTGTTTCTGATGATAGGTGATATTCCATGTAGTTCCTCACAGTTGAGGATTTATAGCCTTGTGAAGTTAGAAGCCCCAAAGAATGGTCAAGAAGGCCCTAGTTGGTTACAAGTGAAAAAATTAAAGGGTAAAGCTGTTATAACAAGAAAGTACAGGTCAACCCTAAAATGAGAAAAAGGTGTTGGTTGAAAAATTATAAGTACACATCATGAGACATTCATTTGGTACACAAATACACATTCATTGAATATATATATTATGAGAATATCTTGTTTTATTGGTGAATCTGAGGTCGATTCTAATGTAGTAGAGAAAGTGAGAAGGAAGAGTGAAATTTTCAGAGCTATAGAGAGCTAGGGTTTTTTTATAACCCTAATTAAGTAGGACCTCATGGGCCAGCTTGAGGGTGTCATGTGAGGCACCCCCACGAGTTTCATAGTGCTCATCACATGAGGCCCCATGTGATAGGTAGTCTTTGTCCCACGGGGAAATAAAATAAGTGGGGAAAGGATGTTAGGTCCAGGTTGTTGAGGACTAAGTTAATTCTACAGGTCTATGCATGGGGTTCAGCGGTAGTAGGTCAGTTACATATGTAAAAGGTATGTTATTATATGTGTTATGAGGTTGTATCTTGATGATATGGTGGAACATGTTTAAGGAATGTCTTTATTAGTTTTGGTATATGCCTTAAGGAACATCCTGGGTGTATGATACATACTCGCTAAGGTATATCTATTGAGGTACATTGCTAATGCATATCTTGGATATATTGGCACATGGTTTATGGTAGTTGTTTGAGGAATATCATGAGTGGTATTGCACATGTTTGAGGTACATGGTTTATGGATGATTGGCATGTTGTTTGAGGTATATGGTTGATGATATGGTGCAAGCTTAGAGGCATATCTTGGTGATATTAATACATGCTTGGGTACTTTGTTGAGGCAATTCATTGTTGATATATTATGGTACATGGTGTATGGGATGATTGAGACATATCATGAGTGATAGGGTATATGGTTGAGTCACATTTCATGGTACATGTTGGTACATGGTTGATGGTATGGTACAAGTTTTATGCATGATATGGTGCATGGTTGATGCACAATTTGGTACAAGTGTTGGTGCATGGATTGATGCATGGTTTGGTACAAGTGTTGGTGCAATGTTGATGCACAATTTGGCATAGGTTTTGGTGCATAGATTGATGCACGGTTTAGTACAGGTGTTGGTGCATTGTTGATGAAAAATTTGGTAAAGGTTTTGCTGCATGGTTGATACACCATTTGGTATAGGTGTTGGTGCATGATTTATGCATGGTTGAAGGGTTGATGTACATGGTTTGGTTATGGTATCCATGTGAGAGGATCTGTTTTTTTTTATGTTGAGTATCAACAGCAGTGATAAGTTGATGATGGTATGTCATTGACAGTGGAAGTGGCAATGACAATGACAGGTTGGTGATAGTGATAGGTTTGATACATTGACAAGTTGATGTTGTTGGATTACTAAGAGGGGAGGGGGGGTGAATAAGTAATAGAGAAATAATCCCTTTTAACCACAAAATGCAAGTGTTATATCAATGTAGAATTATCATCCAATAGTTGCGGAGTAAATAAACAATAAAAAAATGATAAATCATACACATACACAGTACACCAGTGTTTTTACGTGGAAACCCAAAGCATGAGAAAACCACATAATACTTTTTCTTATATGTATTCAAGAATTACATTCATTAGAAGCACCAACTTCCTTTGTTTTCCAGCTACAACTAGAAGGAGGCTCCAACCCCCTAGTTTCTCAGGATACAACTTGAAGGAATCTCCAACTCCCCAATTCTTTGGCTACAACCAGAAGGAGGCTACAACGCCCTAGTTTCTCAGGCTACAACCTGAGGGAAGCTCCAACTCCACAATTCTCTGGCTACAAACAGAAGGAGGATACAACCCCCTATGTTCTCCAGCTACACCTGGAAGGTGGCTACAACCACCTATCCTTTCCCTGTCCAAATGCCATGTTGTAGAATTAGAATGATGGAACCACTGTCACACTATCACTATGAGATATATATTGTTGTAAACTTGTACCAATCAACCTGTAATCAACTTGTAACAACTTGTACCAATAACATGTGCCAACATATACCATACATCAACATGTACCATAAACAAATGCACCAACCATGCATCAAACATGTACAAATAACCTGTCACAATAACCTGTAATCAGCATGTACCATAAACAAGTGCACCAACCTGTACCTCAATATGTACCATCAATGAGTGCATCAACCATACACCAAATATGTACCAATTATGCATCAAATACACATAAACTATGACTCATCAAGATGTACCAACATCATCAACTATAAACCTCATGTATGTGCCAACTCATCAACTACTCGTCTCAACCATGTACCCAACATGTACCTCAACCAAAATCCCTCATCAATTGCATCATCCAAATCTGATTTGTAACTCGGTAATAGACCTGGTGTATATGATCAGATACCTACAAACCTTCCTTAAATTTAACAATAAGAGACTAGCATTTTCATCAAACTTTACTTTAGTCTCACATGACTGATTTTGGATTAGTCAACAACCCTGACTTGAAATAATCATAACTATGTACATGCAATGAATAAATATATGAAAATAGTACACAATGTTCTTCAGTGTCTTTTATGCAATTCCTTCAGGTTTCACTACTTGGAACCTCTCAAAAAAGGAGTTATAGAAAAAGTGGCATACCTTGTTGAATTCTAGCTTATTCTAGAGAGAAAACTTGTACAGCATTCCCCGCACAAAATATTGGTTCCATGGATCTGAAAATGGTACAAAGAATACTACAAAATGTACTCGAACCAATACATTTTGTCTGACTGAATTTGGATCTGTTATGAAGAATTTATGACGTTTTTACCCGAAACACCTGTTTTAGACTAGTTTCATGACTAGCCACAAACCCTATTTTCCACGGAGTGTATCTCCAAAAATACAATGAACCACAATATGAAATTTTTATCACATCTACTTGGATACGTTTCCTCAACGAACTCCCAATTTCATGGTTTGAATCATTCTAGAAACAAAGTTATTGCAAAAATGGTGAGATGACCTTTAAATAACATACCTTAGAAAGCATCATCAAAAGAATTTATCCTCCCTTGAATTTTGGCCTTGTTTACTTCACCTTCCCTCTAAAATTAGGCTTAGATATCCTTTGGTTACATTAGTCACTTGTAGATATTCAATATTCTCAAGTGTGATTAAAATGAGAGATCCTTTCATCTTATTTATACTTTCATGTGGCTTCCTCAAGGGGTTACCTTCTAACCATCTTAACCCACTTTCCTTATTTTAGGGCTAACCCACTTCTAACCACTTTTCCACTTAGTAATTTCTCCATTAAATTTATAATTTGAATAATTTATTTTGTATCCACTTTGAATTATAGTACACTCATCATTTCACTTTATTATTTAAATTAACTTCTAACCATCTTAACCCACTTTCTTTATTTTAGGGCTAACCCATTTCTAACCACTTGTCCACTTAGTAATTTCTCCATTAACTTTATTATTTAAATAATTTATTTTGTATCCACTTTGACTTATAGTACACTCATCACTTCTCTTTATTATTTAAATAATTTCTTCTTTGCAACCACTTTGACTACTTTGACCTTTTGGGGCTTCTAGATGACTCGTGAGTGTTCTCCAACTTCACATGGACATAACTCTCTAACCGTGAGGAGTTATGTGACATTCCACATACCATTGGAAATTGCATGATGTTTAATATCCATATAAAATAGTCTTACCTACAAATATATCAAAACTCATACCATTATCCATCAAACAAACTTGGGTCCATTACCCAAACCTTTGTGCTACCAGAATTTCTTCAGGGATTGACATAAATGACAACCAACTTAATCAATAAACAATATCCCCATTTGGAATTGATGGAAACACTCTGATGCAATACTAAAGTCATATCACTCATGCTCCCCCTGTGACCATCGCTCCCCCTAGAACCATGCCTCTGTGCTCTTTCTCCAAGCATTTACCTTTGCATATGATAAATCTCTCCCCCTTTGTCATCAATGGAAAAGGTATATTTCCATCCAGGGATTCTTCCCCTAATTGAACTATCCTTGGGGATACTTCCCCTGACTGAACTCTTCCTGAAACTGATCCCCCAACCCGAACTTTCCTCTTTATGGTGCTTCCTCGTGTAAATCTAAGACATATAAGATAAAAATTCAAAATAATTCATTTTGGAGTATAAATTACTCTGAATCTCTGGAGAAAATATTGAAAGGCTTCCCATGGAAGAGGATTTGTAAATATGTCAGGCACTTGTTCTTTTGTGCCCACATATTCAACTTTGATGTTGTTCTCTGCAACCTGTTCCCGTAGAAAGTGATACTTTATTGGAATGTGCTTTGTCTTGGAGTGCATCACTGGGTTCTTTGAGATACTGATGGAGATTGTATTATCACAATATATTGGAATGGGCTCATCATACTCAACCTCCATATCTGTCAAAGTTTGTTTCATCCATAGAACCTGAGTACAACATCCTGTTTCTGCAACATACTCTTCTCCGACTGTAGATAAAGATACTCATGATTGTTTCTTACTTAGCCAAGATACTAAACACTCACCCAAGTAGAACACTACTCCACTGATGCTTCGTTGGTCATCAATGCAACCTACCCAATATGCATTGATCCGAAATCGGATTCAGAAGCCTGACAGGGCATGAAAAATGCTCAAAAATGAAAGTGATCGGAATCCGACGAAACCAACACCATTGCGTCTGTCTCGTCTTCCTG
>SNQJ01S0026916.1:217113-228124 GCA_010110895.2 Picea sitchensis
ACTTTGTACATGGTTGGAGGCACTTGTTAGTAGTATTTTTGACACATGGTTTATGGATGATGTAGCATACTTGTATTGGTATATTATTAGAAGCACATATTGATCTTGGTGATGATTATGAGTTGTTGTGTTATGCTTGGTCGATGCACATCTTTGAGAGTTGTCTTGGTGATTGATCTTGGTGAGTATATATGATTTGGTTGATAAGATAGATGAGATAGGTTGTTGTGATAGGTTGTTTGGATAGGTTGTTGTGACAGGTTATTTGTACAGGTTTGGTGCATGGTTGATGCACTTGTTCATGGTACAAGTTGTTTGGTACAGGTTGGTGCATGGTTGATTCATTTTTTCATGGTATAGGTTGTTTGGTATAGGTTGGTGCATGGTTGATGCACTTTTTTATGGTACAGGTTGATTATAGGTTGAGGTACAGGTTGATGCATGGTTGATGGATGGTTCAGGTTATTGGTACAGGTTTACAACAATATATCTCAAAGGGATAGTGGGACAATCATTCCATCATTCTACTTATATGTTAGGGCAGTTGGACGGGGAAAGGACAGGTGGTTGTAGCCACCTTCTGGTTGTAGTCGGAGAACAAAGGGGTTGTATCCTCCTTCTGGTTGTGGCCAGAGAATTGGGGAGTTGGAGCTTCCCTTTTGTTGTAGCCTGAGAAACTAGGGGGTTGAAGCCTCTTTCCAGTTGCAGCTGGAAACCAAAGGAAGTTGGTGCTTCCAATGAATGTAATTCTTAAATACAAATAAGAAAAATCATTTTGTGGTTTTCTCCCGCTTTGGGTTTCCATGTAAAAACACCGGTGTACTATGTGTGTGCATTATTGCTCATTTGTTCATTGTTTATTTACTCTACAACTATTGGATGATAAATGATACATTGATATAACACTTTCATATCGTGGTTAAAAAGGATTGAGTTTCTTTATTATTGATTCACCCCCCCTCTCAGTAATCCAACAATTGGTATCAGAGCCGATTCCTTCAGGAAATAGTTTAACCACTGGAAGGAGATCATGGATTATTCTAAGAATGGAGTACCAATGTTTAATGGTCGGAATGGTTTGAAGTATGATATGCAGAGCATAACTAAGAAAGTATTTTTACAAGCATAGGGACATTATATTTGGCTATCAGTTGTTACAGGATATTATAGTTCAAAAAGGGAAAAGACTGTAGCCAAGAAGGAATTGAAGAAGAATAACAAAATAACAATGTATTTCATATGGGAAGGATTACCTAATCCGGTAAGAGAAAAGGTTGGTAAATGTTCATCGGCCAAAGAAATTTGGGATAAGTTACATAATGTATATTCTTCACCCATCACATAATCAAAAAATGCCAAAGAAGATGCAGGTACATAACAAGAAGAAATATGCTCATCATGTCAGACAGATTCAAAAGAGGAAGAGTATGAAGAAGCATAAGTTGATTACAAAGAACAATTGATTAGTGCAATTGAATATCTAAAGAAATAAATAGAAGACAACAAGTCATCCGAGAAAGAATTGATGAAGAAAAAGGAAAGTGTTCAAGGTTCCAAAAAATCTCAGCAGGTCATCAAGAATTTAAGAATTTAGCTAGAAGAGACCAAAAGAATTGAAGAAACTCTAGAATATCAAAATAAATGTTTAGAATCCAACATAACAACACAAAAGGAAGAAGCATAAAAGATACAAAATATACTGACGAATCATCTCAAGGAAAGAACCAATGACTTAAACCAACTCAAGGAAGATTTTGGTCAAGAAGAGAGAAGACTCAAAGAAGAAATAATTACATTGAAAATCCAACTTGAAGAAGGAAAGAGAACAAAAGAGGTCATGAAGTCTCAGATAATGAAGAAAGAAGAAGAGATTGAGAAGCTTGAAGAAGAATTTGTCACACTAAAATTCAAAGTCGTCAAGATCAACAAGAATGTTGAAGAGACAGAAACATCCACATCATTTATAGAGAATGAAAAGAAACACTCAAGGTTGCTAGAAAAGAAGAATGAAGAAAATAGAAAGAGTTATGCAGAAGTAATCAAAGGAAGGAATCATGGTCAACCATAATCTATGAAAACTATTGAAGATACATCTTCAAGAAGACCATTCATGTTCAAGCCACAAAGAAGCTTCAATCATGATCATGATCAGTCAAGGTAGAAATTCAGAAGGACTACACCACAAAGAAGATCATTCACTCCCAGGTATGCAAATTTATTTTATGGTCGTTGTTTTTATTGTACTAATTTTGGACATAAGGTTACACATTGCATGGATTATAAAATAAATTTTCAAGAAAGAAGTGCATATGTGGCCCCACGTAACATTGAATGTTACAAATGTCATAACTATGGACACATAGCTAGTGATGAAGCATGATCGATACTTCCATGAAAGAGAACATTGATATCAGATATAAGAAAGTATGGATAATAAAACATGAAGAAAAGGCGAACAAAGACCAGGTCCCAGAGATCGCAATATTGGCAATAAAATGAGATGAAGAAAATTATACAGAGAAAAATAAAGATGTCAGATACATAAAGGTTTCAAAAATAACTGAAAGAAAAGAAGGACAGGTAAATAAGGAATAGGTTCAAGAGATTGTGATTTCAGGCATTGTGTAAATGTGTTGAACCTACATAGAATAGATCTAGCTAAAAAATAATACACACATTTGCAGAGAGAATTGGAGAAAGAAGAAGAAGGAGAGAAAGAATGAAAGAATTATCATTAACCATTGTGAATAATGAATAATTTACACATGATATACTATGTATAACTCAATGAGTGCACACTGGAGGAGAACCAATGCGCCATAGTGGTGGTCTAGAGTGATCTGGACACACACCAACAGTTACAAGAGTGAATGACCACCTAGTCTAGTCTCTCAGGCAGTTACAAGAGTGAACTGCCACCTAGTTGAGTTAACTAGTTAACTAGTCTTCAGTTAATTGAATGAACACAGAGTAGTGAGGAGTTAACTCAGGGAATCAAGGGTAATGCGCTAGTTTGGTGATGATCCCAAGGAAATGTCAAATTAGAATGGTGATGATCCCAATGTTGCATGGTGATAAAACCAATGCAACATCTAAACTCAACTCAACTAGTCAAACTAAAGTGTCAATTGAACGAGAATATTCTCCAGGTGGAATATTCTCCCCTAAAATATAGGAGACTAGATAATAAATAATTATGACTAATAAACAAGGAAAAACATTAGGAAAAATAAATCCTAGGTGTGTGTGAAGTAACTCCAACACCCCCCCTAAACATCACTATAGTGAAAATAAATAATGGGTCCTGACAACGAGGCCATGTTAGGTACCCAAATACAAAAGATACAGTGAAATAAAGTGAGGAAAGAGGGAAAACCTCATGGGAAAACCCCCCCATCAAGGTATAATGTATGTAAAAAGAAGAGCTATAGTTGCTAGGCAACTATGTCCTTCACTCCAAGATGACTTCCCAGAGAATGGAACTTCTACTCAGTGAAGGTGTTGGTGAAGATGTATGACATCTGTTTTGGTGAATGATAGAACTGTAAGTCAATGATCCCCTCATTTAATAATTCATGGATGTAGTGCATGTAGATCTCAATGTGCTTCATCTGCTACCTCTGAACTGGATCTTTGCAGAACTTCAGAGTGCTCTAGTTGTTACACTAGATGACGATCGATCGACGAAACTGAATGCCCAACTTAGTGAGAAAATGTTGTAGCCACATAGACCGAATAGTTTTGTTTTCTACCCCTCTGTACTCTACCTCGGCTGAAGATAGAGAAATGGCAGCTTGCTTATTCCTCGAGCAACAAATAGGCCCAGAACCAAGATTGAGTGAGTAACCAAATGTGGACTTGCGATCAGTGTTATCGCTAGCCCAGTTGAAATCAATAAACCCGATGAGATCTAATGTAGATTATGCTGCATAATGAATCCCAAACGTGATGGTGCCCTGTGTGTATCGAAGGATACACTTTGAAACTTTCCAATGTAGCTCATGTAGCTCCTGCATGAACCTGGAAACTGCGCCAACTGCAAATGAAAGGTCTAGTCTGGAGTGTGTGAGATACAACAAGCTCCCCAATAGCTATTTTTATAGCGTGCTATCAACCAGTGGAGTCTCCCGACCATCCTCAAGTTTGAATCCTGATAGGAAAGGAGTCGGAGCAGACTTGCAATCTATCATGTGAAATCTCTCAAGGAGATCTTGTGCATACTTGGTCTGAGATAGTTTGATGCCTGACGCATCTTGACTGATCTCAAGTCCAAGGAAGAAGTGTATTGAACCCATGTCCATCATCAAAAACCTGTCATGTAGAATCCTCTTGACTACAACAATCACTGAAGTCGAGCACCCGATGATCAACAAATAATCAACATACAGAACTAAAAGTAGAAGTGAATTAGTGTCCTAAGCATGTAAACATTTGGATCTGATTTACAATGTACAAAGTTTTGTGACAACAGGTAGGAATCCATCTTGGCATACCATGCCCTCAGATCCTTCTTGAGGCCATAAAGTGACTTCTTCAGTCGACAGACCAAAGATGAGTCCTGCATAAATACCTAGGGATGCTCCATGTATATTTTATCAAAGAGATCACCATGAAGAAATGTATTCTTCATGTCCATTTGATGGACTTCCCATCCCTTGGTTGCCGCAATGGCAAGTGCCAATCATATGGAATCCATATTCACTACTCAAGTGAAGGTCTCATCATAGTCAATACCATGAACCTGCTGAAAGCCTTTAGCAAAAATCCTAGCTTTGTATATGTTAATCTGTCCATACGCTATGATATTGGTCCTGTAGAACCATCTACATCTGACAAGTTTCCTCCCAGAAGGAAGGGGAACCAGATCCCAAGTTTGGTTCTCAAAGAGGGAGTTGTACTCCTCCTGCATGGTAGATTCCCAAAAGAGATTTCAAGCAACCTCGCCATAAGACTATGGATATAAAGACTAAACCAAGAAAATATGTCTAGAGGGAAATGGTTCAGTAGCAGTGAGTGCAACATGAGGATCCTTGAAATTAGATTGATTCCTCCTAGTATCGGATGGATCACCAATGAGATCCACTACATCCTGAAGAGTAGTTTGTGCCCACTTGGGCCTCTTCTCTGGCTCTGCAACTGCATCTAGATGCTCTGACTCTGAATATGAATCATATGAGTCCTCTGAATTAGAAATATCATATGAAGAAGAGTCAGCATGTGCATGTTCATCATCTCAAACAAGTAGAAGAGTGAAGGTGTCTACATGCAGATGTTGAGGTACATGTGAGACACTTTCCTTGAATTGGACACTAGGCTCAATGATGATTTGGTCCGAGGAAAGATCAATAAGCCTATATCCCTTCACACCGTCAAGGTATCCAACAAAAAATCACTCAGTTCTCTGTGGATCAAGTGCCTTCCCCTTTTCAGAGGGAATCCTGGCCCATGCACGTGAACCGAAAATGCGAAAGTGGGTCACTTCCGATTTGAGGCCGCTCCAAGCCTCATAGGGGGTCTTATCCTTGATAGATCTATGGAGAGATCTGTTTTGGATGCATGTTGCACAGTTAAGTGCTTCTTTCCATAGTCTCTGTGGTAGTGACTTTGCATGTAGCATGCAAGATGCCATCTCCTTTAGAGATCGGTTTTTCCACTCAACAACTTTGTTTTGTTGCGGAGTATAGGGAACTGTGTGTTGCAACTGAATCCCTACCTCATGACAAAGATTTTGGATCTCATGATTCACATAATCTCCCCCATTATCAGTTCAGAGGACTTTGATCTTCTTTCCATACCGTGTCTCAACTAGGGCTTTGAAATCTTTGAGGTGTTGATAGACCTCAGATTTTTTCCTGAGAAAGTAGATCCATGTAAAACGTGAGAAATTGTCAACAAAAATGAGAAAAAACCTCGCTTTTATGATCGATGGATGTGGAAAAGGACCCATGAGGTCACTATGGATCAGATCTAAAGGTGCAGAGGCTCTCTAAGACTTTCCCTTGTCGAATTTCTCTTGAGGGTGTTTCCCGAGAACACATCCCTCACACACTCCCTTGGAGAAATGGATTTCTAGTAGACCATCAACCAATATTTGTTTGCTAAGTTGTTGCATGTATCTAAAATTCAAATGTCCAAAAATTTCATGCCATATCCTACTACTTTCATCAGCATGAGTAAGAAGTAAATAAGAATCAGGTTCAGTAAATTCACAAAAAGTATATAATCTAGATTGATGATTTACCTCATCGGTAGCAACCCTGGAGTTCATTTGCATGTCGTAGATGTCCATAGAATTTGGTGTGAATATGATTTTTTTCCAGTTCCATAATTCGTCATCTGATACACAGAGAGAAGGATGACAGAAAGTTTGGGAACGTTCAACACATTCTCGAAGCTTCCGTTGGTGATTTCAATCCTTCCTTTGTCGGTGACTTCGACAAAAGAGTTGTCCCTCATCAGAATAGGAGGACTTTTGCATGCATCCAAAGATGAATATATTTCTTTTGAGGCATCCATGTGATGTGATTCTCTTGAATCTACGATCTAAGCATCGAGAGAGGAGTTGATGGCAATCAAGGCATGGCTAGAATTTTGTTTCTTGGAATTCGGATCTTCTGGCTTCTTCTTCTTGGCACCCTCGGAGATGCGATCTCCAAGGTTGTTTTGCTGAATTATTTGAGACATAATATATATTTACTTTTGCATGAATGCAGGTTCTGGAAGGAATCCTTTGTGACAATATGAGCATTTCTCCCTTTTTCTTCCCTTTTCCCTTTTGGATCCGGAGGCATCGGTGAAAGGTTTTGTGTACCCTTCCTTCTTCGGATGTGCATGAAATTTATGTTTATATTTATATTTAGATTTTTGATATTTGTGGCTGCCATCATGCAAAGTGAGTGCATGCACCCTTGGGCCTTTGATTGTGCCCATGTTGATGAGCTTGGTTTGCTCTTGTGTTAAGAATTCGATAAAGTCCTCAAGAGAAGGCATCTTCTAGGTGGCTCCAGAGGTGAATATGACAGTATGAAATGTGTATACGAATACATTGAATTTAGTACCAAGCTTGGAGAGAATGGTGAGAACCATTTGTTTCTCCTCCTCCGATTTATCAACCCTACAAGCTTTGAGTTGCGACAATAAATCCTTGAATTTTGTAAAGAAATCTTGGATATTATCGAAGCTTTTTGGATCCAATGTGAGTAGATCCACCTCTAACATGTGTCCCCTCATCTCATCCAATTTGATAAAGATCCCTTCCAAGGTGTTCCAGGCTTCATTGCGAGTCTTACAAGAAGATATATGAAAAATGAGATCGGGAGAAATAAGACTGCAAATTGTTCCAAGTGCCTCATCCATGCGATTTAAATACTTGGATTTTTCTATGGCTGATGTAGGTTCTGTATTTGTATTCAAGGTTAACTTATACAACCCTCTGGTTTGAAGATGTATGGTTATTTTCTCCTTCCATGCAAAGTAGTTGTAAGGTATAAGAATGCATTATTTTTGGAAATCCATTTTTCCGCTATCTTCAATCTTGTGTACCTGCAAAAAATTTTGGTGTAGCTTTTGCTCAATTCGTTGGCTCTGATACCATGTAAATGTGTTGAAATTGCACATAATAGATCTATCTAAACAATAATACACACATTTCCAGAGACAAATTGAGAAAGAAGAAGAAGGAGAGAAAGAATTAAATAATTCTCATTAACTGTTACGAATAATGAATAATTTACACATGATATACTCTGTATAACTCAATGAGTGCACACTGGAGGAAAACCAATGCACCATAGTGTTGGTATAGAGTGATATAGAAACACACCAGCAGTTACATGAGTGAAATTCCACCTAGTCTAGTCTCTCAGGAAGTTACGAGAGAGAACTGCCACCTAGTCTAGTCTCTTAGGCAGTTACGACAGTGAACTGCCACCTAGTCTAGTCTCTCAGGAAGTTACGGTAGTGAACTGCCACCTAGTTGAGTTAACTAGTCAATTGGTCTTCAGTTAACTGACTGAACAAAGAGTAGTGAGGAGTTAACTTAAGGAATCAAGGGTAATGTGCCAGTTTGGTGATGATCCCAAGGCAAGGTCAAATTAGCATGGTGATGATCCCAATGTTGCATGGTGATAAAACAAATGCAACATCTAAACTCAACTCAACTAGTCAAACTAAAGTGTCAACTGAAAGAGAATATTCTCCAAGTGGAATATTCTCCCCTAAAATATAGGAGACTAGATAATGACTAATTATGACTAATAAACAACGAAAAACCTTAGGAAAAAGAAAAACTAGGTGTGTGTGAAGTAACTCCAACACATTGTAGTGAAAGATGAATCCACAGACAGAAAGAAAGAAGTCAGAGCTCAGAGAGATGATGAATCTACTGATGAATATGATGATGAATCTACCAATGAAGGTGATGATGGATACACATCAGAGCAATAATTGTTCTAAACCATATGGCTTAGAGACTCCTAGGTAATATGAATATTAGACAGGGGGAGTCTATGTGATAGTTGTGATAGACCAAAGAACCATTCTTCAAGAAGCTTGCAGAGTTTGAGAAGATAGATCCAGAGCAGTCAGTTAGCAGATGTACGATTTGATGGATTAATTAAGACTTCATGATAGTATAGTTATAAATGGGTTGGCATTATGGAAAATTGCGCAAGTAGATTCTTGGACAGTATGGACAAGAACATGGATTCATATATTGGTTCAAAGAGTGGTTCAGAGACAAATGAACATTCTCATAATGGATGATAATTACACATGAAATGGCTTGAACAATGCTAATGGATTCCAAATTGACAGATATTTTTTGGACATGTGTAGTGCATACAACAATTCACATTCAAAACAAAGTAATGCTAAAAAAAAACAATGACAAAACTCCCTACGAACTATGGAAAGGAAGCACAGACAACAACCTCTACATCAAGGTAACTCAAGATAGTATTTTATTAATTGAAGTTTATGTTGATGATGTTATTTTTGGAAGTATTGATCATAGGTTAAGATAGAAATTTGCAAAGGACATGCAAAATGAATTTGAAATGTCATTACTTGGAGCACTATCCTTGTTTTTGGGTCTTCATTGAATACCTCAAAGAAATAAATAAATTTTTATTTCTCAAACCAAGTATATCAGAGAAATGCTAAAGAGGTTCAGAATGGAAGATTGCAAAGCAATTATCATTCCCATGAAAACCAGTTGCAAGTTGAGTAAAGATGATGATTTAAAGTATACATATCAGAGGCAATATAGGTCAATGATTGGTATCCTACTATATGTGACAACATTCAGACCAAATGTAATGCAAGTAGTTGGATAGGTGGCACGATTTCAAGAAGCACCAAAGGAATCACATGTATTAGTAGTGAAGAGGATTTTCAGATATCTCAAAGGAACAAAAGAGTTTGGATTATGGTATCCAAAAGGAAAGGATATATCACTTATTGCCTACAAAGATGCAGATTGGGAAGGTTTCATTGATGACTGACGAAGCACCAGTGGGGAAGCGTTCTACTTGGGTGAGTGTTTAGTATCATGGATAAGCAAGAAACAATCATCGATATCTTTATCTACAACTGAGGTAGAGTATATTGCAACAACAACATGTTGTACACAGGTTCTATGGATGAAACAAACTCTGATAGATATACAGGTTGAGTATGATGAGCCCATTCCAGTCTATTATGATAATACAAGCACCATTAGTATCTCAAAGAACCCAATTATGCACTCCAAGATGAATCACATTCCATTCAAGTATCACTTTCTATGGGAATAGGTTGCAGAGAAGAACATTAGAGTTGAATATGTGGGCACAAAAGAACAAGTTATAAATATCTTTACAAAACCGCTTCCATGGGAATCCTTTGAGTATCTTCGCTAGAGACTAGGAGTAATTTCTACTCCAAAATGAATGCTTCTGAATGCTTATCTTATATGTCTTATATGTACATGAGGAAGCACCATAAATAGGAAAATTCAGGTTGGGATATTATTTTCAGGAAGAGTATTGTTAGGGGGAGCAACCCCAGATGGAAATCTACCTTTTCCATTAATGACAAAGGGGGAGAGATTTATCAGATGCAAAGGTAAATGCTTGGAGAGAGAGCATAGAGGCAAGTTTCCAAGGGGAGTGATTGTCACAAGGGAAGAATTAGCGATATGACTTCAGAGTGATACCCTTTGTCAAAGGGGGAGATATTATTCATATGAAGGGAGAGAGAGTAATCAGAGACTTATAAACACAAAGAAAAATCAAAGGCATGTAGACAGAGGGAGCATCCCCAAGGAGAGTTCAGTCAGGGGGAGCATCCCCAAAGGGAGATACCCTTTTCCATTGATGTCAAAGGGGGAGAGATATAAACATTGATGATAAGTATAGGCGGGTAAATTCATGAAGATTGGTAACACTTTTGCTTGTTTTATGACAAAAAAAACTGTATTTTCACAAGTTCTTCAACTTCCAACATACAAAAGTATTTTTTTTATTTAGAATTTCACTTTACAGTAAAAACAGAACTTATGAATAATTTTGTTATATTTCTAATGACTATTTTTCAATTTTTTTTTATCAAGATTTGTTATGTCAATTTGACAATTGTTTAACAGTATGTTCCTTAAACATGAAAGGAATGATAATGAGTTATTGTTTTCCACAACAATGTATCTATTATTAAACTTATGTTTTTAAGAAATGAAATATACTGCAACAATCTACAGAGACTCTATTTTATTATGACTATAATTTTGAATCTAACGGATGAATATTATAATTTCTAGAATTTTTTTAAGTTGACCAAGATGAAAACGTTGCATATTTTAAACACGTGTTTTTCTACACCTTCTATCTATGTTAATTTTTACTTAAAAGTAAAATCTAAAAATACCCTTTTGAAGAGAACAGTTTAACAATTATGAATATAAATTTTCCATAATTTTCGGTTGTGTATTTTTAGAGATATGGATTTTTCATTTCACCGAATCATAATCTCACCT
>SNQJ01S0026917.1:0-15164 GCA_010110895.2 Picea sitchensis
GGAGTTGACTCATCTGCCAAAATACTTGGAGAAGGTGTAGTAGAGATTGGAATAAAAAATGTAAAAGTAAAGAATGTTCTATTGGTTGAAGACTTGAATCATAATCTACTCAGTGTTAGTAAAATGTGTGATCAAGGATACACTCTTATGTTTTACTCCCGAAAATGTAAAATCAAAGAAAATAACTCAGGAAGATTGGTTGCAACTGCAACAAGAAGACCAAACAACATATACATCCTAGACATGAAGAAGAGAGAGAAGAGAGAAGCCACACAAAATAATTCCAAGGAAGAAAAAGTCCCAAAGACCAAAAATAACGATGAAGTATTATTGAGTGTCACATGTTCACGGGGAGCAGCCCCAAAGAAGAAGGTCACCTTATGCCATTGAACTCAGAGGGAGAAGCCCTACCCTTTTCCATTGATGTCAAAGGGGGAGAGAAATTGGGATCATGATGATAGGGGGAGCATGAGTGTTTCCATCAATGACAGAGGGGGAGATTGTTGGAAGATTGGTTGTTGTCATTGATCTCAACCCTAGTCATTGGTTTTGGACCGCAAGATTGATGAAGGTATTTGGACATCATGGAAAATGTACATGTAGAAACAAAACCCATGGATGGATAGTATACATCATGTTGTTTCCGGTGGTAGGTGGCACATCACGTGGATCCTCATGGTTTAGGAGAAATGAATTTTTGAACATGACAAAGTGAATTGAAGAAGGAAGTACATGTAGGCCCTGAAGATAATTAAAGAAAATAATTACAAAATAAGAAAGTGTCAGGTCGGCCCTAATGTTAAAAGGAAGTGATATAAATGGTATAAATACATATTATTATACATTCATTTGATACACAAGTCAAATTTCAGAGGAAATCATAAGTAAAGAAGGTTGAATTTCAAGGGAGGATGAAGTCTTTTGGTGATGTGTTTTAAGGTCTGTTATTTACAGGTCATCTTCTCATTTTCGCTATAAATGTTTTTCTAGAATGATTCATATGGTGAAATTGCTATGGTATTGAGAAGAAATATCAAGGTACCTATGGTAAAAGTTTCATCTCTTGATTCACTATACTTATGGAGATACACTATGTGGAAGATAGGGTTTTTGACCAGTCCTGAAGATAGTCAATAAACAGGTGTTCTAGGTAAAATAGTCATAAATTCTTCATAGAGAATCAAAATTAAGTGGGACAAATTTCATTGGAAATAGTACGGAATTTTTTTTCGTGTGTATGAGTTTCAGAAACAGATGTTAAATATTGAGCGCGGGGCATTCTGTACAAGTTCGCTCTCCTGAATAAACAAGAATTGAATAAAGTCTACCATTCTTTCTATAACTTCTTTTGGGGAGGATTCAAGGAGTGAAACGTGGAGACGTTTTAGAGAATACATTGAGTAATATTATCTATAGGATCAGAGTATTCCAATAATTTAATAATGGAAGAAATTGAAGAAGTCTTAGGAAGCATTATCAGGTTCTATGAGATGGTTGGTTGATGGTCATGATTTAATGTAAAGTTTTATTATCTCTCATATATTCTTGGGTGGAAGGAAGGGGAAAGGATGGAGAGTTAAACCCTCTCTTGATATTGGAGGATTGTATATTCCTCTTGGAGGTTTATCCCTCCCTTTACATTTGGAAGTTGTAGCTACCTTTGGATGTCATTACTTCCCCTGAACAATAACTATTGATTATTTCTCATATATTGTGCATGGTGTATTGTGGTGTATTGGTGTAACTCTTATACTCGTGTTCATTGCTCATTGGATATAATTGAATGGTTTAAGTATAAGTTGAGAAAGGTTTTAAATTGTACTTGATAYTGATTCACCCCCCTCTCAGTATCAACAGAGAGAGCCTCCAATCACGATAAGGAGGCTGAAGGCTAGAATACTAGAGTTGGTAATGTAGAGACAGAGTCCAATGGATGCAAGGGAAAAGGAGAGTAGGAAACATTAATAGAAATAKTAATAAGCCTGAAGATGGAAGTGCAGAGCTACAAAGAAGACAACGAGAGACTGATGAGAGAGCAAAGTCAAATAAATGTTCGAGTGTTGCAAAGCTTAAATCGGTTGCAAAAGCAAACAAAGAAGGGATCAAACTCAAAACAAGAGGAAGAAGGCGGGTATCATAAAATAAGAAATGATCATGGAAGAGATGGTTATTCTAGAAGTTCTAGCAGAGCTCATGGACACCACTCACCTCCTTACTCAGAAAGTAAGTTTTATGCATCAGAAGATCCCGTAAGCAGTCCAGAGGTGTCTCCTGTTAGACACCAAATAAGGAAACAAGAGGTAGATATTTTGCAAGGAGAGTTGAGGAAGCTCAAGCCACCTTCCTTTGATGGTGAAAGAGTAATGGGAAGAGGATGTCGAAGCATGGTTTATTGGGCTCAGGAGATATTTTCAGTTGCATAACTATTCCTCGAACCTGTAAGCTAGGATTTCCACCTACCATTTACATGGGAAAGTTGCAATGTGGTGGGACCAACCGAAGAAAGTGGAACATGTTAATGAAAGTAGGATCACTTGGAAGTAGTTCAAGAAGTACTTCCAGAAGGAGTACCTCTCAGATCATTTCTATGACAAGAAAATACAAGAGTTCTTTGAACTCGGGTTGGGAAGCATGACTATGGTAGAGTACAAGAAGAAGTTCTTGGTATTGTTAAAATATGTCAGGTTCATTGGTGATGAGAAAGTGAAAATATAGATATTTCTAAGTGGACTTCCAGCCTTTTATGAGAAAAATATCAAGTATGATGAGCCCAAGACCTTGACTGATGCCATCAGGAAGGATAAATACTTGTATTAGCAAGGTCGGGGAAGAGAATCCCTACAAAAATCTTGAAAGGACAAGAAGAATGAGAAGTCTGATCAGAGGAGGAAAGGATTCAAAGCCCCCTTCAATAGGAATCAGCCTAATAGAAATCATCAAGATCAATATGCTAAGGGGGATTCCAAGAAGGAATATTCCTTGGGTAAAAGGGGAAGACCACCAATCCAATGTTGGAGATGCAAGGAATATCACATGTACAAGTATTGCCCACATAGAAAGGACAGAGTGAAAATTGTGCACAACATCCAAGAGGCTACAACAGTCGAAGATATGGGAAGAATCTATGCAGCTTTAAATTATAGACAAGCAGAGTACCAGTCCAATATGATCGAGGTGGAAGGTAAGATCAAAAATCATCCTGTTTCTATTTTGATTGATTCAGGAGAAATTCATTGTTACATTGATCCTAAGATAGTGCATAGATTACATTTGGAGAAAATTAAACTTGGAAAAGCAACTTTGGTTCAGTTAGCCATTGGAACCAAAAGAAGAATCCATGATATGGTCAGAAGTTTTTCCATAAGTCTTAATGGCATGAATACTAGTATTGATCTAAATATCATACCATTGTGGTCTTATGATATTCTGATTGGAATGGATTGGTTGGAAAACCATCATGATGTCCTAGATTGTCATAACAAGAAATTTACATGTCTTGATGGAGATGGAAAATAGAGCATTGTGAAAGGAGTTCCAAGACCCATCTCTATAAGGGAGATTTCAGCCTTACATCTGAAAATATGTTTTAGAAAAGGATGTCAATTGTTTGCATCTCATGTGGAAGAGCCAGAAAATACAAAGGGGACAATCCTTGAAGATGTTTCGGTACTACAGGAATTTGAAGATGTATTCCAAGAAATACCTGCATTTCCACCAAGAAGGGAGATAGATTTCTCAATTGATTTAGTGCCAGGATCTACGTCGGTGTCAAAAACACCTTACCAAATGAGCACACCAGAGTTAAAAGAATTACAAATGCAGTTGGAGGAATTGTTGAAGAAATGGTACATACGTCCAAGTGTTTCACCTTGGGGAGAACTAGTACATTTTTTCAAAAAGAAAGATGGAATCTTGAGGTTGTGTATTGAATTTTGACAACTGAACAAGGATACTATAAAGAACAAGTATCCTCTACCCTGAATTGATGACCTCTTTGATAAGATAAGAGGAGCAAAGATATTTTCAAAGATTGACCTAAGGATAGGATACCATCATGTAAGAATCAAGGAAGAAGACATTCATAAGACAGCCTTTAGGACCAAGTATGGGCATTATGAATTTGTAGTGGTGCCATTTGGACTGACCAATGCACCAGCTATCTTCATGTGATTAATGAATTGCATATTCAGAAATTATTTGGAAAAGTTTGTCATAGTATTCATGGATGACATATGTATCTATTATAAGTTTGAAAAGGAGCATGAACATCACTTAAGATTGGTATTGCAAGTACTGAGAGAACATCAGTTGTATGCCAAGTTGAGTAAGTGTTCATTTTATCCAAAGCAGATCCATTACTTGGGACACGTTATTTCAGAGCAGGGCATAGCAGTAGATACAGAGAAGATAGAAGCCATTAGAGGATGGCCAACACCCATAAATGTGTTAGATGTCAGATATTTTATGGGATTAGTTGGTTACTACAAAAGGTTCATAGTAGGGTTCTCTAATATTGATCATCCCATCACTTCTTTGAAAAAGAAGGGAAATAAATTTGAATGGACACTCAAGTGTGAAAAGAATTTTAATCTGTTGAAGGAATTACTTACTAGTGCACCTGTGTTAAAGATTTTTGACCCAAATGAAAGTTTTGTGATATGTATAGATGCATGTAAGGAAGGACTTGGGGGAGTCCTCATGCAAAATGGACATGTCATCGGATATGAGTCCAGAAATATTAAGGAACATGAGAGGAACTAGGCCACCCATGAATTGGAACGTGCTTCCATTGTTCATGCCTTGAGGATGTGGAGGCATTATCTCATGGGGAAGAAATTTGAATTAAGGACAAACCACATTGGCCTGAAGTATCGTTTTTAACAACCGACCTTGAATGCCAGGAAAATAAGATGGCTGGAATTTTTAAGTGAATATGACTTCGATGTCAAGCATATCAAGGGAAAGGAGAATAAAGTTGTCGATTCACTTGGTAGAAGAGTGCATCTCAGGAATTCTATTGTTGTCAGTATGCATCAGTCAAACTTGAAGAACATAATTTTAGATGGTCTTGTTAAAGATCAACATTACCTACAAGTAAAGGAAAACTTACAGCAAGGATATGTACAATAGAAAATAAAGGAGTATGAGATAAAGGAAGACGGATTTCTCATGCATAAAAATAGAATCTATGTTCCTAGTTCCGGAGAACTGAGGAATTTGGTCCTGAAGGAAATGCATGATGTTCCTTATGTTGGACATCCCAGTTACCAAAAAACAATTACAGCAGTAAGAAGCCAGTTCTTTTGGCTAGGAATGAAGAAGGATGTTGTTGATTACATCGCTCGATGTATGGAATGTCAGAAGGTGAACATTGAGCATAGGCACCCAGCAGGTTTGTTGCATCCATTGCCAATCCCAGAGAAGAAATGGGAAGTGATCACCATGGATTTCATCACAGGATTACCTAGAATGAATAAGCAACATGATTCAATCATGCTGGTGGTTGAAAAATTAACAAAGACTTCTCATTTTTTGCCTGTGAAGACAACACATACATTGGCTAATATTGCAGAAATTTTCATGAAGGAAATTGCTAGGTTTCATGGGATACCTAGGAAAATCGTCTCGGACAAAGATACAAAGTTTACCTCCAATTTCTGGAGGGGGTTGTTTAAAGGATTTAGCACAAATCTAAACTTTAGCATAGCATATCATCCCCATATAGATGGGAAAATAGAGAGGGTCAATATAATAATTGAAGACATGCTGAGAATGTATGTGATGGATAAGCCATCTAAGTGGGAAGATTACTTACACTTGGTTGAGTTTGCATATAACAATGGGTATCAAGCTTCTTTGAGAATGATCTCATTTGAAGCCTTGTACGGTAGGAAATGCAATACTCCAGTGAGCTGGGACAACCCATCAGACAGAGTGGTACTTGGGCCAGAGTTGCTCAAGGATATGGAATACCAGATGGTTAAGATCAAGCAGAATTTAAAGATAGCTCAGGATAGACAGAAATTTTATGCAGATAAGAACAGGACATCTAGAGAATTTAAAGTAGGGGAGCATGTACTTTTGAAAGTGAAGCCCAAGAAAATCTCTTTGAAATTGGGTAGTTGTACAAAACTGGCGGCCAAATTCTGCGGTCCATTTGAAATATAGGACAGAATAGGGCCAGTTGCATACATGCTTGCATTGCCTGCTTCCATGAATTTGCATAATGTATTTCATGTATCTTTACTAAAGAAATATGTACATGATCCTAACCATGTTATTGATTAGCATCTGATTCAGGTAGAGACGGAGGGAGACTTTCAGGTTTGGCCAGTGGGGGTATTGGACATAAAGGTCAAAATGCTCCAGAATCGAGTTATAGAGCTGGTAAAAGTTCAGGGTACCTGCTACGGTCCTGAAGATGATACCTGGTAGCATGAATATGCCATGCGGGCAGAGTACCCACAATTTTTTGAATAAATTTGAGATTTTGATCTCTATTTTGTATATGCACTGAGGATAGTGCCAAGATAAGGGGGAGGGGATGTAACACCCTAGGTTTCGGACCCCCATTTTAAATAATGTATTGTTACAATGTTGAGAGGCCTGAGTGCCCAAACAATTATTAAAGGGCCAGTATGCCCAAGACATGTAATGTTTTTTATCATTATTATTAATAACTACATCACTAGCTGCTACACAAACAAGGACTAGAGTTATAGGGGGATATGATTCCACAAGAGAGGGGGCTTGAGGGGATAAATGTTTATTTCCTATTTTAATTACCCTTTTTTTCTAAGGGAGGGGATTGGTTACATGAGCTTCTTGGGGAAGGCCAGGAGGTTCTTGATTCCCCATGAAAAATACTTAAACCCATCCCTGGTCTGATTGTGGGGTTGGTCGTTGGCTCGTTCGCTCCTTCACTTCTGCATTTGTACCATTCTTTCCCTCACACACTTTCATGCACCCACTTACCTATTCATTGATCCATCCTCACCTGTGTCTTGGCTTGGTAAAGATAAAGGAACTGCTGAAGATTAGCCATAGGATAGTTGCTTGTAGTGGTCATTGTTGCAGTCCAACCATGACTTGAGTCCTGCATGTTTGATATGTGTTGGCCCGTGCCCTATTTTGCTTATAAATTTGAGTCCTGAGAGTTCCATCATTAAGATTTCTGACCATCTGTGCTAGAGCCCTGGAAGGAGAAGGATTTCCTGAGGGACTGCGTGGTAGAGAAGAGTGTAGGTAAATTCTCTTGGGTGGTACAGGTTGGGTAGAAGAGAGTTGGGTACTTGGATTTTTGTGGGTGCTAGGAAACCTGTGAGAGCTTGAGAGATGACTAGTTTGGGAACCCAAGTAACACTCTAGAACCATCCTTGTGGATTCATAGCCCTTGCACGAGGGTGACACTGTTGTTGAGATTTGGAGTAGCAGTGTCTACAGTTGGGTGGAATTTCCTTGGTCTACAGCTAGTTGGTGTCACCTTTTTATAAAGATAAGTGCTCTTTGTTGTGATATTATTATATATGTATGAATGTATTTTGCTGTGTATTTTAATTATCATTTAACTAAATCTTAGATTATGCATGCTTGTTGGATATTGATGTGCATGTCGTTAAACCTTTTATCTTATGTGTCCTTATTAAATAAAGAAGGTACCAGTAATTGTACGAAGTCCAAGGGTAGGCTTGAAGGTAGCACACCACGGCATGTGGGTGGTTGGGGATGTTACAATTTTCAGTTATCTCAAAGGAACAGAAGAGTTTGGATTATGGTATCCAAAAGGAAAGGATCTATCACTTATTTCCTACACAAATGCAGATTGGGCAGGTTGCATTGATGACTGACGAAGCACCAGTGGAGTAAAGTTCTACTTGGGTGAGTGTTTGTTATCTTGGATAAGCAAGAAACAATCATCAATATCCTTATCTATAGCTGAGGTAGAGTATATTGCAGTAGCAACATGTTGTACATAGGTTCTATGGATGGAACAAACTTTGACAGATATACAGGTTGAGTATGATGAGCCCATTCCAATATATTGTGATAATACAAGTGCCATCAGTATCTCAAAGAACCTGGTGATGCACTCCAAGATGAAGCACATTCCAATCAAGTATCACTTTCTATGGGAATAGGTTGCAGAGAAGAACATCAGAGTTGAATATGTGGGCACAAAATAATAAGTGGCAGACATCTTTACAAAAACGCTTCCACGAGAATCCCTTGAGTATCTTCGCCAGAGACTAGGAGTAATTTCTACTCCAAAATGAATGTTTTTGAATGCTTATCTTATATGTATTATATATACACGAGGAAGCACCATAAATAGGACAAAAGGGGAGAGATTTATCATATGGAAAGGTAAATGATTGGAGAGAGAGCATAGAGGCATGTTTCCAAGAGGAGCGATTGTCACAATGGAAGAATGAGCGATATGACTTCAAAGCCATACCCTTTGTCAAAGGGGGAGATATTATTCATATGAAGGGAGAGAGATTAATTAGAGGCTTATAAACACAAAGAAAAATCAAAGGCATGTAGATAGGGGGAGCATCCCCAAAGAGAGTTCAGTCACGGGGAGTAGCCCCAAAGGGAGATACCCTTTTCCATTGGTGTCAAAGGGGGAGAGATAGAAAAATTGATGAGGAGTATAAGCATGAATGTTATCATGACTAAGTGTTGCCATCAATGTTGGTATTGTCATCAATGCCAAAGGGGAAGATTGTCAGACATTTGTCTTAGGTTGACGGATAGTTGGTGTGGATTGTTGGTTTTCATTGATGTCAACTATTGGAGAGTGATATTGTATATTGATGTCAACCCTTAGTGATTGATGTCAACCCTTGGAGAAATTTCGGTAGTGAATTCCGATAGCACAAAGGTTTGGGTAATGGACCCAAGGTTGTTTCATGTATAATGGTATGATTTTTAATATATTTGAAGGTAAGACTATTCTATATGGATAGTACATGTCATTCCATTTTCAGTGGTATGTGGAACATCACATAACGCCTCACGGTTAGAGAGTTATGGCCATGAGAAGTTGGAGAACCTAGGTTTGGGTAATGGACACAAGTTTATTTGATGGATAATGGTATAAGTTTTGATATATTTGTAGGAAAGACTATTATATATGGATATTACATGTCATTCCATTTCCAGTAGTATGTGGAACGTCACGTAACTCCTCATGGTTAGAGAGTTATGGCCATGTGAAGTTGGAGAACCCTCATGAGTCATCTAGAAGCCCCAAAAGGTCAAAGTAGTCATAGTGGTTTAAGAGATTTTAGAATGTAAATAATAAATTGAAGTGATGAGTGTACTATAATTCAAATTGAATACAAAAGAAATTTTTTAAATAATAAAGTTAATGGCAAAATTAGAAGTGGGTTAACCCTAAAATAAAGAAAGCGGGTTAAGATGGTTAAAAGGTAACCCCTTGAGGAAGCTATATGAAAGTATAAATAAGAGGCAAGCCTCTCTCATTTTAATCACACTTGAGAATATTGAATATATACAAGTGACTTAGGTAACCAAAGGATATCTAAGCTGAATTTCAGAGGGAAGGTCAAGTAAAGAAGGCCGAAATTCAAGGGAGGATAAATTCTTTTGATGATGCTTTATAAAGTATGTTATTTACATGTCATTTCACCATTTTTCGCAATAACTGTTTTTCTAGAATGATTCAGACCATGAAATTGGGAGGTCGTTGGGGAAACATATCCAAGTATCTGTGGTACAAATTTCAGCTTGTGGTTCATTTTATTTTTGGAGTTACACTCCGTGTAAAATAGGGTTTGTGGATAGTCATGAAACTGGTCTAAAACAAGTGTTTCGGGTAAAAATCCCATAACTTCTTCATAGCATATCCAAATTCAGTTCAAAAAAATGTATTGGTTAGACTGCATTCTTTAGTATTCTGTGTACAATTTTCAGGTCCATACAGCAAACATTCTGTGCGGGGCACGCTCTACAAGTTCGTTTTCTAGAATAAGCCAGAATTCAACAAGGTATGCCATTTTTGCTATAACTCCTTTTCTGAGAGGATCCAAGTAGTGAAAACTGGAGAAATTGCATAAAATACATTGAAGAACATTGTGTACTATTTTCATATCTTTATTCATTACATGTACATAGTTAGGATTATTTCAAGTTAGGGTTGTTGACTAATCCAAAATTAGTCATGTGAGACTAAAGAAAAGTTTGATGAAAATGCTAGTATCTTGTTGTTAAAGTTAAGGAAGGTTTGTAGGTATGTGATCATATAAACCTAGTCTTTTACAGAGTTACAAATCCGATTCTGTTGATAATATTGATGAGACAATTAGTTGATGAGTTGGCACATACATGAGGTGTATAGTTGATGATGTTGATACATCTTGATGAGTCATAGTTGATGAGTAGTTGATACATGATTGGTATATACTTGGTACATGGTTGGAGGAACTTGTTAGTAGTATTGTTGACACATGATTTATGGATGATGTAGCATACTTGTATTGGTATATTATTAGAAGAATATATTTATCTTGGTGATGATTATGAGTTGTTGTTTTATGCTTGGTTGATGCACATCTTTGAGAGTTGTCTTGGGGATTGATCTTGGTGAGTATATCTGATTTGGTTGATAATATTGATGAAACAGGTTGTTGTGATGGGTTGTTTGTACAGGTTGTTTTGACATGTTATTTGTACAGATTTTTTGCATGGTTGATGCACTTGTTCATGGTACAGGTTGAGGTACAATTTGGTGCATGGTTGATGCACTTTTTTATGGTACAGGTTGATTACAGGTTGTTTGGTACAGGTTGGTGCATGGTTGATGCACTTTTTTAAGGTACATGTTGATTACATGTTGAGGTACAGGTTGATGCATGGTTCATGCATGGTTCAGGTTATTGGTACAGGTTGTTTAGTACATGTTGATTGGTATAGGTTTACAACAGTATATCTCATAGTGATAGTGTGACAGTGGTTCCATCATTCTACTTCAACGTCAGGGCGGTTGGACGGGGCAAGCACAAGTGGTTGTATCCACCTTCCAGTTGTATTCGAAGAACATAGGGTGTCATAGCCTCCTTCTGGTTATAGCCAGAGAATTGGGGAGTTGGAGCTTCCCTCAAGTTGTAGCCTGGGAAATTAGGGGGTTGGGGCCTCCTTCCAGTTGCAGCTGGAAAACAAAGGAATTTGGTGTTTCCAATGAATGTAATTCTTAAAGACATATAAGAAAAAGAATTCCCTAGTTTTCTCTCGCTTTGGGTTTCCACGTAAAACACTGGCGTATTGTGTATGTGTGTGATTACTCATTTGTTCATTGTTTATTTACTCTGCAACTATTGGATAATAATGCTACATTGATATAACACTTGCATTTTATGGTGAAAAAGGATTAAATTTCTCTATTACTGATTCACCCCCCTCTCAGTAATATTCCAGAAGCAACTATGAAGGATATTCCAACAAAAGTTATTCCCGAAAATCCCATGAAGCACAAAATGAAAATTACAACAGTTTTGGTTCACTAAGTAATGAAATAGAGTGCTAAAAGTGCAACAATTTTGGACACATGGCCAAAGATTGTAGACTGATTGTTTCTCCAAGGGAACTAGAGAAGAACATCAATAGTCACAAACAGGTACCATAAAGGATATGAAGAAGGAAGGAAGATCAATTCAATAGTGAAGAATGCTCGCTTGTTTTAAAAGCTCAACACAAGGAAAGTAGATGGTATGTTGACAATGGTTGTTCGAAGTATATGACAGGTGACAAGAACATGTTTCTGACATTGAAGAAGGAGAAATATGGATCAGTTTCATTTGGAAATGATAACTCAGCCAAAATCATAGGAAGAGGCACAGTCAATCTTCGAAGTAAATATGCCAAGGCGGAAAATGTTCTACTGATCGAAGATATGAATCACAATATTCTAAGTGTAAGTCAAATGTGTGATCAAGGACAAAAAAATTTGTTTGACGCGGAAAAATGTGAGATACGGAAAGAAGGATCAGGAAAGTTAGTGGATATAGCTAGAGGAACTCCAAGCAACATATAT
Source organism: Picea sitchensis (assembly GCA_010110895.2). Taxonomy (NCBI): domain Eukaryota; kingdom Viridiplantae; phylum Streptophyta; class Pinopsida; order Pinales; family Pinaceae; genus Picea; species Picea sitchensis. Next base: position 12,056 of record SNQJ01S0026917.1, read on the forward strand.
GTCCTGAATGAAATTGGAAAATAAAGATGTTTCTTAGGAAAAGAAAATAAAAGTTGGCTCTTGCATAGAAGTATGGATCACATAAACTTTGATAACCTTGTGAAAATTAGCAAAATGGATGCATTGAAAGAAATGCCCGAGATCTTGAAACCATAAAACACTCTATGTGAGTATTTTCTACAAGGAAAACAAACCAATACCAAGTTCAAATCAGAAGAGAAATCCATGAAAAACCCATTGGATATTGTACACACTGACCTATGTGGACATACAATAATGAAGGGACTAAATGGTGAGCAATACTTCATGCTACTAGTTGATGACTACACAATAATGACTGCAGTTTTCTTTCTCAGTAAGAAGTCAGGGGCATTCAAACACTTCAAGTTATATAAAGAGATGGTTGAAACCGAGATGGAATTGAAAATCAAGTGTTTAAGATTAGACAATGGAGGAGAATTTACATCAAAGGAATTCATGGACTTCTGCGGCAAACATGGAATAAAGACACAGTTCTCAGCATCTAGGACACCTCAACAAAATGGAGTTGTCGAAAGGAAGAATAGAAAACTATAGGAAGTATCCAGAACCATCATGAAATATTGTTGGTTACTTATTGGATGACCCAGGTTCTAACTACAGGATTACCAACAACCCTTCGACCATTGGCCCTTCTAGATACCAGAAGGAAACACAGCACACAAAGTGCATTGTGCAGTCTCACCTTATATGGCTTCAATGGGTGGTCATAGGACTTAGATGTCTGCAACCATGGGATGGGATGCGTTTATCTCTAATAAGCACTCGATATACTCGTTGTTATCCCTCAAACCCTCATTAGATCCTAGTTTATACCAATGACCCTAATGTTCCAATAAGACTTCATTATCCATTATAGAAGCATGTATTCAATGATAGGTATTCATCTACTGTAACATAAGATTCAGATCTGAATACTATCTATGACATTCATTTACTTAGGGTTGTTCTACAGTTTGTTCCTTAGTGCTCAATATTATTTTCTTTATCATTTAACATATTCATCATAAATCTTGTTAATTCAAATATAGTAGTAAGCAATGAAACAATTCATACACATGAAACAGATATATCGTGGTTCACCCCCTCCTGGGATACATCCATAAAGATTTGTCACTTGGGATCTTTATTCATATTCTTGCAAAGTCTAGTGTTGTGCACTGTACAATTCTTCTTCTCCTACATCTGATCTTCACAGATCACAAAAGTCTCTCAACAAGACCTCCTACTCAACAAAAGGATCTACTACAACCTCAAAAATACACACACCAACAAAAAGGACCACCTTCTCATCATCCTAATACATTCTACTTATACAACAAAATGGGGCAAAGCCCTTACAAAAACTCTAACCCTAAGTGGATAAGGTTTGTCCACTTTCTCCTTGACTTAATCTTGGCTGGTCCACGATCCAACCATTCTTCAACTCAGCGCTTGTCCACTTTCCAACTGCTTCAAAAAAAAAATTCCACTTTGTAACTATTTTTCTCGATGTTGGTTTTCCTCTGTTTTTGGCGTTGTTTTTCCTCTATTTCCAGCATGCTCCCCTATTTTCCAATGTTGTCTTGAAATATTCCAAATTTCCTTGGTTTTCCCCCAAAATTGTTCTATGCCAACATGCCTCCAACACTAACATTGTGACTCATCCTGAGTCACTCACGGACTCCTACATATTTTACTACATGTGTCAGTGCTTCATACATCTTTGTTATTTGTTGGCATTTCTCTTGAGCCGGGTTGCTCTTCTCCCCCATGGCTTCAACCATATGCATGGTGACTATATTCTTTAATATATATCCTCCCTCCAATCCTATATGTTCCACTCTTGATTTTTTTGTGTCAACCTCCATGACCAGTTGTTCAGCCTTGTCCTATAGAAGCTCCAACTGAGCTTGTCTTGTGATTTTTGCGCCTGCATTTCTTTCTCCTCTGCATGTAGGCTCTTCATCTCTGCAGCTATCTTAATATTTTCTGGTAGTGAAATTGTCTTATGTCATTGTTTTAAGTCTTCCATTACTGCATGTACCTTATTGTCCCTTCCTTCCAGGTCTTGCAAGCTCCAATCTTCTAAGAGCTATGTCCACAATTGGCCACTTTTTTCCAACAGTTCTATCATCCTATGTATGGTCTACACTATACTCTCTATAGATTTTGTTTCATCTTATTCTCATTTTTCTCTTACTTCTAGAGGATTAGTGGGTATTTCCCTCTCCTCCGTCTCCTTTATCCGGTCCTTGTACTTCTCCAAGGCCTGTGCTATTTTCCTCATCTTCTCTTTAGAAGATACTCCCTCTCACTCTGCATTGTTTGGGATGGTTTGGACTAATGTGCTAATGTGCTTCTCCATCTCTTCCAATTTATGTTGCGTTATCTTCTTTGCCTTCCCTTCTTGTCTAATGGCTTCCTTCAGTGTGATATTTTCCTCCTATGTTATATGTAAGTTCGTTGCATCAGACCTTGCCCTGGACTGAATTGTCACATAGTTGGTTTAGGTTAATGGATAGTTGGTATGGATTGTTGGTTGTCATTGATTTCAACTATTGGAGAGTGATATTGTAGATTGATGTCAACCCTTAGTGATTGATTTCAACCCCTTAGTGATTGATGTCAACCCTTGGAGAAAGTATGCTAGCGAAATTTGGTAGCACAAAGGTTTGGGTAATGGACCCAAGGTTGTTTCATGTATAATGGTATGATTTTTAATATATTTGAAGGTAAGAATATTCTAAATGGATAGTACATGTCATTCCATTTCTAGTGGTATGTGGAACATCACATAACTCCTCACGGTTAGAGAGTTATGACCATGAGAAGTTGGAGAACCCAGGTTTGTGTAATGGACCAAAGTTTTTTTATGGATAATGGTATGATTTTCGATATGTTTGAAGTCAATACTATTCTATATGGATAGTACATGTCATGTCATTTTTGGTGGTATGTGGAACGTCACATAACTCCTCACGATTTGAGAGTTATGTCCTTACGAAGTTGGAGGACCCTCATATGTTGGCTTGAAGCCCCAAAAGGTCAAAGAAGTCAAAGATCTTGCAAAGAAGAAATTATTATTTAA
>SNQJ01S0026917.1:16464-50766 GCA_010110895.2 Picea sitchensis
ACATATTGATGAGTCATAGTTGATGAGTAGTTGATACATGATTGGTACATACTTGGTACATGGTTGGAGGCACTTGTTAGTAGTATTTTTGACACGTGGTTTATGGATTATGTAGCATACTTGTATTATTATAAGCACATATTGATCTTGGTGATGATTATGAGTTGTTGTGTTATGCTTGCTTGATGCACATCTTTGAGAGTTGTCTTGGTGATTGATATTGGTGAGTAGATCTGATTTGGTTGATAAGATTGATGAGACAGGTTGTTTTGATAGGTTGTTTGGACAAGTTGTTGTGACAGGTTGTTTTGGCAGGTTATTTGTACAGGTTTGGTGCATCATTTATGCACTTGTTCATGGTACAGGTTGAGGTATAGGTTGGTGCATGGTTGATGCACTTTTTTATGGAACATGTTGATTAAAGGTTGTTTGGTCCAGTTTGTTGCATGGTTGATGCACTTGTTTATGGTACAGGTTGATTACAGGTTGAGGTACAGGTTGATGCATGGTTGATGCATGGTTCAGGTTATTGGTACAGGTTATTTGGTGCAAGTTGATTGGTACAGGTTTACAGTAGTATATCTCATAGTGATAGTGTGAAAATGGTTCCATCATTCTACTTATATGTTAGGGCGGTTGGACGGGGCAAGGAAAAGTGGTTGTAGCCACCTTCTGGTTGTGGTCGAAGATCATAGGGGGTTGTAGTCTCCTTCTGGTTGTAGCCAGAGAACTGGGGAGTTGGAGCTTCCCTCAAGTTGTAGCCTGAGAAACTAGGAGGTCGGAGCCTCCTTCCAGTTGTAGTTGGAAAACAAATGAAGTTGGCGCTTCCAATGAATGTAATTCTTCAAGACATATAAGAAAAATAATTATGTGGTTTTCTCCCACTTTAGGTTTCCACGTAAAACACTGGTGTACTGTGTATGTGTATGATTGTTCATTTGTTCATTTCTTATTTACTCTACAGTTATTGGATGATAATGATACATTGATATAACACTTGGATTATATGGTTAAAAATGATTAAATTATTTTATTACTGATTCACCCCCCTCTCAGTAATCCAACACGAATTTCCTGCGTAACACTAATTTGTAATTTATAGAGCGCCTTCGTCGAGATCTTGTGAAATGCCAAGTCCAATGTGTTGATTTCCTTTAGGGGCCTCTGTGTTGCCTCCACGTCGATGAACAACATCTCAGGGGTTATGATAAAATTGGCCCTCCCTTGCATTGTGATTTTCACTGTCTCTCCAACACTCATTGCTTCCCCAGTTTGCGCTAGTTTGTCTTTTTGTGGCTTCTCTACCCTGATCCTCAACTTCTCCAATGTAGTTTTCACTTCCTGCACCTGTTCCAAAATAGAAGCCCTTATGTGGAACCACCCTGTGGTTTCTTTTTTTTCCTGCGTTTCTTTTGGATTGGGTTTCCTCCCCCCACTTGGCCTTGTGTGGAATTCTTCTTTTTTCTCGTACTGTTTGTGCCTATTTGTTGCACAGGGACTGTTTTGTCATGTGTATGAGTCTGTCCTCCTATCACTATCCTTGGGATTATGGGCACTTTCCATTCCTTGGGCCGTTGGTGGACCTCCATCTATATGTCCTGAATCGTCACACAGTAAATCAATTATAGCCACTCTTTGGCTGGGTCCCTCTTCGTCTACACCCACATGTTGTGGCGCGTTTCCTTAAAATTTTCTATATGTCCAAACTCTTGGACAGTTTCTGGTGAAATCCTCCAGGTACTAACTACTAGCTCCTGGATCTCTGACAAGTACTGTGCAAAAGTGTCATTGTTTTGCTTCTTCCTCTTTGTGTCTATTGTGATCCTAAGAGAAGTGTAGCGGGTTGCACCACACTTTCCTATCCTCTCTATGTACTTGTTGTACATCGATTCTTTCCAACCTATCAATGCAATGAGGATAAGTAACCATGAGTAGTGGAACTCAAAGCCCCAATCCTATGTGTCTTTACAGTCCTCTAGTAATGAATTGTGCAAGTAGGGGGGCTTGTTCATCGAGCTCCCCTTCACGCATTCTACTACAGTTTCTACCATGCCTACTAGCACTTATTCCTTACTACACTTGCACATTAGTTTTCACCCTAGCAGCCTTGTGGAAAATCTCATCGCAGGATCATTGATGTCATTGATTTGGATCCCCCTATTCCCTCTCTTCGTGCCATATTTTACCTTAATCTCATCGGAGATGGCCTTTTCTTTTGTTTTATCTTCCAAGTATTTCTCTGGCTTCTCCCCATATGTAGGTAGCCCAGTGATAGTGTTGGGTTAAATCTTCCTCTACACTATCTAATTTATTGACCCAGGATTCATGTCTTTTGGGTTTCCAACAAAGCCTCTAAAACTATCGGCCCTCCTGGTGAACCAGAAGGCAACGCAGCACACAGAGTGTGTCGCCCAGTCTCATCCGAGATAGATTTAATGGTTGGGTATAAGACTCATGTGTTTACAGCCTAGGATTGAGCATGAGATATGTGATATGTATTATGAACCATTTACTATAACTTGTAATTGCAACTTACTATTATTCATGACTATGCATTACCTTTAGCAGCTTATTTCCTTAATAGTGCAACCATATTTCATTGCAATATAATAACTCATTTATTCATTAAGAAAAACAATTAACTACTGAAATGAGGATAAATATATGCATGCATTCATCACATTACATAGATATTACCATGGTTCACCCCCTCCTGGGCTACGTCCACAAATATTTGGCTCTTGGCTCTTTTATTATGATAGTTCTACATCTACAGCGTTCTGTGCTTACAACTCCCCTCAGATGGGTAAGATCTATATGAGGCGAACTAGATCGCACCAGGATCCTCAGCCTGTGATATAATCCTCAAGATATACATTCTCTTCTCTCCTCTATCTCAATAGCTTAAAAAATAGTTCATACAACAAAATGTAAACCCGAATACTAACTCACTCGGACAACTACAAAATCCCTCAAAAACTAGAACCGAACATAATACCTTAGTATCGGTATTTATACATCTTTGGCTCTTCAGCCATTACAATATGTTACCAAAACCCTAAACCTATTGATGTTAGGTCTTCCTCTCATGCACGCATGTTGTTCTTCCTTCCAGCTGTCGCTTTTCCTTTTGCATGCTTTCTTGCATGCACGTGTGTTGTGTTTCCTTCCAGTTGTTGCTTTATTTTATGCATGCTTTCTTTCCCCACAATCATCCTTATTTCCACTTTGACCTGCTTCCAACAGGCCCCCAACACCGACATGTGGCTCGTCCCGAGCCACCTTATCCTTCTGAGCTTCCTCTATCTCCTTGGTGATCGTCTGGAACTTTTCCTTGAGCTCTATTGCTTGTATCAATGCCTACACGATCTTCTCTTTGATTGTGTCCACTACCTGAGTTGTGACTTTGTCACTGATCAATCCTACACATTGTTCCTGGGTCTATGCTATCTATGTCTTATCTTCCTCTACTTGTTCCAGGACTTTTGCTACCCTCTCCTGCAGTGGTTCCATTTGAGCCTGGCACTCTTGTTTCTGTGTTTGCGCAGAGATTAGCTCTACCTGCAATTTCTTAATCTCTTGTGTCCCTTTGACACATTATGGGATTGGTATTGTCTTCTTCCTCTGCTTGAGTTCTTGGATCGATGCATTGATCCTTTCTTCTTCCATGTCCCATTTGTGGACCTGTTGATCCTCCTCCAACCTGGTCCAAAGTTGCGCTACTTTATCGAACAAGTCAGTTGTTGTGATGATCTGCTGCTCTATCTCCTATAGCTGCATTGTTGCTTCCTTTTTCCTTTGCTCCTTGACTATTGGTGGAGTGATTGGTATGAGTTGTTCTCAAAGACTCTCGATCTCCTTCTGGTATTGATCAATTTCCTACGCAATCCGATCAATCTTTTATGTTGTTCCTATTTACTCACTTTGTGCGGCCTGTGGAATCTTCTCATAAGTTCCCGCCACTTTCTGCTCCAATCCTTTAATGTGTTCCCTCTCCTCTTCAGACTCATATTTAGCCTTCTCATAGACTATTTCCAGCGTGTCTCGTTTCTTTGTTGCTTTCTTTAATTTGGTTAAGGCTCTGCATGTGAGAGATTGTAGCTCGTAGTTGACGCTCACTTGCAACCTGTGTAGCACTCCTAATGCTATTCTTTTCAACACAAGTTGAATTTGGCTTAAGTCCTTCAAGGGTGTCTGCCCCACAATTTCGTACATGTGCAGCATACTAGGGTTGATATGGAATGTTACGTGCGGCTGTAGTATTGCTTGGACTGAATCTCGTTCTTCTTCTTGCACTCCTCCTTCTATCGGCGGTGCTGATGGTTCAATTCCCTTGCTGCTTGTTGTCGACCCTTCCCCGATCTGCTTGATGAGCTATCGTATACCTGCCAACTCTAGTTTAATCTCATCCTTGTGGTGTGCAGCATGGTCGAAGTCCTCGGATAGATAATCCTGGACTATTAGGGCTATCATCTCCCCATCATCATCCTTCATCGCATAATCTAGTGGTGTTCGTTCTACCTTTGATTTCTTTTGTGTGCCTTCTATCTGTGTGGTTGGTCTCTTATTTCCCCATGGTTCCTGTATGTCAAGATTTGGGGCGGTCTCATGCACTCCCTCTGCCTATTTTTGTTGTTCCTTGGTCGGTTGTGTACTCTCCTTCTTCCCCTTATGGGTCCCTATCTTTTTTGGCCCTTCATCTGTCTGTGTTGACTTGCCTTCACCTGTTCTTGGTCTCTTGGGAACTTGGATTTCTATAGGTTGTGTTTCTCCATGCTCTGCCTCTTCTTCTATTGTTCCTTCCAGCACTTCTTGGGTGATGGTTGGAATCCTCCATTCGTTGGGCCATTCTGTGATGACCATGTCAATGTCACCATCTATGATGCAGTAGTGCATATGTAGCCATTTTTTATGCAGATCCTCCCTTTCTTGTATCCACATTGTTTGTCGTGTGGCCTGGAAGTTGGCAATGTTCGCATATCGCGCGACAGCTTATGGTGTAATTCTCCACGTCTTAAAGATGGCTTTCTATAGGTCCCATAGAATTTACTTTTTTCATGATTTATTTCCCCATAATCATCCTTCTTTCCACTTCATCTAGATGCCAATAGATAGCTTTGATCAAGTCCACATTGATAGGCACTAACCCATCCATCCAAAAATTTCCTCCATGCACCCTTGCTAGGAGTTGTTTCACACATCCATTGATGTGTTTACTGCACCCAAAATGCGATATGTTTAACAGGTTCATGATGCATGTGTTGTAAATTCTCAAAATCCACTCCACAGGCTCTAACAGTGGCGCACCTAATGGGCCCTCTCCTTTGCATTCCATGTAATTTTGTTGCGCCCAATCCAGGAATTTGACGGCATCTACAACGTCATGATCTAAGTATTTCATGGTTTTTACTCCTCCCACCATTTCATCATATCCCTTTACTCCCTCTGGGATCTATGGCATAACTATTTCCAACTCCACCTATGTGTGTTGTATGCCTTACGCACTACTTTCATCTTGATTTTCTTCTTCCCTTGTGGGGAGGATGCCCCAACCTCTGGTACATCCTTGTGCTCTATTTCCTATTCCTCTTCAGGGTTTAGGCTCTGTTTTGTTGAACTCATGGAATAGTCTTCCTATTGTGGCCCTTTTCCCCTGGACACGTCATATTTTGTCCTTTCTGCGTCCTCCTTCGACTGCCCGGCCTCCTGTGATGGGTTTCCTTCTTCCTCAACCTGTGTGTTATGTGGCTCATACTCTAGCGTATGGATTTCATCGACATCCATGATTGTTGGCATGTCCTCTGTCCCTATTGGCACCGCCCGAGCATTGTTTCTTTTGTTCCGGACGACCCTTCTCAGTGGCGACATCATGCTAAAATTTGCACTGTTGAACTATAAATATCCAATGGTTATCACGAGTTCTCATTCTTTCACGTTGATGGTTCGTTCTTCGATCTTCTCCTTAGAAAAAACAAAATTGATTGTCTTTCCCCCATTTTTCGACTTTATAGCAGGATGTGTACTAATAGTTGTTTCGCACTGACAATTGTCACTTTCCACTTTTTCCTACGCGCTCCACTTTTTGTGTTTGTCAAATATTTTCTAGCATGCAGTGTCTTCCACACTAGTTTTTTTTTTTTTTCGTCGCATTGTTAATGCTAACAAATCTATTACATCAAAAACCCTCTAATATTCTTCTATCATTTTGTCTTTTTGTTATATTTCTTCTTTTTATGGATTTTTGTCTTTTTCTTCTAACATCCACTATATACAATATATACAATCATACCTTCTCTCTTTGTCTTTACCTCAGGTTGTTAGGTCGATTGTCTTGATACAGTTTCAGTCGACTGTCATTCACCAGTCCTCTGAGATTATTCCCTGCAATATTTTTCAGTTGCACAACACCTCCATTTGTGATGGCCTCTACATGATAAGGCCCTGACTAGCGCATCTTGGACTTCCCAGGGCATTGTAGATATCTGTTGTCATAGAGGAGAACTTGACCCCCTTCACTTTTTGTACCTCCTAATGAAATCCTGCTAAAATTTTGTCTTCTTCCAACTCCATCAATTGATCCAATATTTCCTGCGCAGCACCTTCTTCTGTCATGTTGGTGATTGTTGCAATGCACAGAATAGGTATTAAATAATCCAATGGAACCATTGCTTCTTTCCCATACACTAGTCTAAATGGCGTTTGTCCTATAATATTCTTTCATGTAGTCTTGTAAGCCCATAATACTATTGATACCTTCAAATCCCAATCATCCCTATTCACATTACAAATCTTTATCAATGCATTTTCTAGAATCTTGTTAAAAGATTCTACTGTACCATTTTCCTGGGGATGGTAAGGTGTGTTCTTCTGATGATGTATCTCGAATTATTTTGGCATAGCTCTGATTGCACTGTTAATAAAATGGGTTCCCTGATCACTCAACAAAATTCTAGGAAATCCAAATCTAGTTACCATGTTCTCAAAGAGAAATTGTGCTGCAGTTTCTGCGTTGCAATCCTTTACTGGGGCTACTTCTACCCATCTAGTTAAGTATTATGTCACAATGATTATGTATCTGGATCCTGATTTCCTTGCTGGTGGATTAATGGGTTCAATGAAATCCACAGCCCATTTATCAAATACTTGTAAAGTTACTTGAGTAAAAAGTGCCATTTCATCCCTTCTAGATGGTTTTCCCACCCTATGACAGACATCACAGGTCTGACAGTATTCCTTTGCTTCCTTATGCATTGTAGGCCACCATAATCCTGCACACAGCACCTTCTGTGTTGTAGGATTTCATGCATAATAACCTCCAGTTATTCCTTCATGTTCTTTTGCTAACACCATAGATCGTTCATGCTCCATCACACATCTTCTCAATATTCCATCTGCACCTAACTTGTATAAATGACCTGCAATTAGCTGATAGTCTGCAGAGCGCACTACCAACTGTTTTTCTGCACGACAATAAATTCCTTGGGAGCCATTCATGTTCTCAAGAATCCAACAGTGTCAGCAAAATAATCATCAATAGTCTAAACAGGAAATAAGTTAGCATCAGGAAAATTCTCCTCCAAGTTCTTTGGCTCCTCTACATTAGTAATTCTTGATAGATGATCTGATCCTGCATTTAGCTCCCCCAGTTTTACTATGATTTCAAAATCATATTCCTAAAATAATAACAGCCATCTACAGATCCTTCCCCCCAACACTGGCTTGTTAACTAGGTACTTCAAAGTAGAATGATCTATAAAAATCTTAAAATGTTGACCCAATAAATAATGCTTGAATTTTTGTAAGGCATATACCATAGCCAGACCTTCCCTTTATGTATTATTATAGTTCTGCTCAGACTCAAACAAATTTCTACTAGCAAAATATACTAGGTGATCAATGTCTCCTTCCCCTGGTTGTGCCAATACTGCTCCAAGTGCAATGGATGAAGCGTCCACATACACATGAAATTCTTTTGTCCAATATGGAAAGCTCATAATTGGTTTTGTCACCATATTCTCTTTCAATATGTCCAAACTCTCTTGGCATTCATCATTCCATTGAAACATGATGTTTTTCTTTAGTAACTTATCCATGGGCACAACAATATTTGCATAGCCCTTTGTGAATTTATTGTGGTACCCTGTGTGGCCCAATGTTTCTCTCAACTGGCGCGCTGACTTTGGTGGTGGTAAATTGACAATAACAACAATCTTTGCAGGGTCTAATATCAAGCCTTTTTTGCATACAATGTGTCCAAGTAGGATGCCAAGCGGTGTACCGAATATAGATTTCTTAATGTTCAAGGAAATCTGGCATTGCCTACATATTTCTAACATTAACCTCGAAATTTCTACATTTTCCTTCAATAAACTGAATATCGTCCAATCATCGAGATAAACTTATAAACAATTATGTATAAAATCCTTGAATACAGCTACTACTACWCTCAAAAATATTGATGGTGCATTCTTTAAACCAAATCGAATTATTGTGTACTGATATGACCCCCACTTTGTTGCAAATGTAGTTTTGTACCTGTCCTCTATAGCAATTYTGATCTGATGGTAACCTAAAGATCTATCTGTGAAGGATTACACTTCTTGTCCTCCCACATTCTCTAATGCTTCATCTGTTAATGGAGTAGGAAAAGGATCATGCAGATATGCATCATTTAATTTCCTTAGATCCACACATATCRTAATCCCTCTAGTMTTCTTTTCCTAGACCACCATTGGACTAATCCATTTTGATTCTTCAACATGATCTATGATTCCTGATTCTAGCATTCTGTCAATTTATGCCTTAACTTTCTGCTTATAGATGGGGTTTAATCTGTATTTTCTTTTTCAAACTGGTCTTGCATCTRGTCTGAGGGGTATCTTCATTTCTCCAAGCTCTCTTGCTACCCCTTTCATCTCTAAAAATGTGGTTGGGAATAAGTCACTATATTCACGCAATAATTCAGTTATATTTTTCATTGTCTCATTGTCTTAGTAATCCCCAATGTTGGCTATCTTGGGTTTCTCTTCAGTCCCAATATTTACCTTTTTAATCTTTATAGGTGTAGTGAACTCTTCTTATTGTAATAGGGGTCCTTCTAAACCACTTTCTCCTTCCCCTTCTACTATATGTATGTCACATGGGTTGTATTCTACTTCCTCATCCTCTGTGACCTGATAATAGTAAACTAATTGTTCAAGTGTTTATTTTCTATAATCTATGTCTATTGTCAGTGTATCTACCCCATAATATTCAAATATATTCTTTTTTATCCTTTGTAATGCTAGATCCACCCATGGATTTTCACTTTCAAATGCAAAGGTCCTAATAAAGTTATGTTGTATTGTGCCCCAATGCATAGTTTATATGCACAGTTCTTGCTCCTTGTACCAATTACTAGGTATTCCTTCTAATGTATGAATAAAGTAATGTGTCCATTCCCCTTGTGGTACCAATCTCCAATTAGTGATATAATCATTTATATGATTTCTTGGGTTCCCTCTCCCATGATACTTCTGTAAGGTTCTATCCTGTTGACTCCTACCAAATCGTATGCACATCATTCGTTTACATTGATACAAGTCTTGAATTACCTCCTTATGTGCACCCCACCATCGTGTAGGTGTGTTTCTTAGTGCTATGTCCAACACTAGTAATCTCTAACTATCCAAAACCTCTTATTCAAACTCTGTTAGGAAGTTTTCTAAATTTTCCTCTTCAGTAAATATGGGAAACTGTCTTAATTCTGTCCCAATCCATCTTACTGTGTGTGTAACTCTGGCGCACCTACTAGTAGATACTTCATGCAATCTTTGTTGGTGGTTTTCTACCACTGTATCTGAAATTGACATGTCGGAATTGATACTCCTCCAACTAAGTACTCAATTTGCAGTTGGATTCACATAGTATTCTTCTCAGGTAGTAGTCCTATACAACTAGTTCACATCATCCTCTAAAACATTGTCAAGAACAGGTTCTATGTATCTTTCACAATCTGAGGAATGTAAAGGTGATACTACCCTAAAGTTCCCAGCTTCAAATATCATCTTTCTAGTCTTTAAATTAATTTTGGAATCATTATGAAAGGCCCAATCAATTCCCAATAGTGTTGGAAATGGTATAGACTCATCCACCATATCCATTACTTCAAAGTCTGTTGTGGTGCACACACCATCTAGATCCATTGTTGTATTCTTCAATCTACCTATGGGAATCACTCTTTGTTGGTTTGATAGATTTAATTGGATATCGGAATACCCTAGTGTAGGTTCTCCCATTTATTCCCAAGTCTTCTTTGGCAAAATGTTGACATCTTATCCTAAGTCTAGGATAACATTTCCCATGTTACAGTCTCATATACTTGCATTCAATCTGAACTCTCTGCTAGTTCTTTTCTTTATATGGACTTGATTAATATTATTTGGTTTTGTCCCTACCCCTTCTTCTATGCTATATTTTTCAAGCATACTTTTAAACAAATCCATGACATTCTTATCATTAAGTAATTTAAAGCAATTTTCCACGAAATTCTTTAAGTTACTTACTTTCTATGTTTTCTCTCCTTTGTAAGTATGATCCAAGGATTGAGGCATGTCAAAAATAGGAGTATCATACTTTTTCACAGTATTCGATGTGGAGGCTTCATTCTCCTTCATGAACTCCTTCTTTGCTTCCTTGAAATTTTCCTTCTCCTTCTTTGCATCAAACTATTGTTGTGGCTGAGTATTCTTTTGAATCCAGCACTAAGATTCCTTCTTCTTATCCTGTGCATCTGCTCTTGTATTCACTCCTCCTCTAGTCACTATATTGGTATTCCTCCCAGGATCCCTTATTTCTGCAGCAATCCACTGCACATTTTGGTTATTTAGATTCCTCTTCTCCTGGATCTTTGTCATTAGCTTCAGGCACTCTTTTGCCACGTGATTTGTTGTGCGACAGTATATACATGTTGTTGTTGGTTGAGGGAAATTTATGGCATAGTGTCCTTGTTGTTGAAAATTATGGCAGATAATAGGACCTCTTCCTCTTCCCATTCCTCCTCTTCCTCTACCTTTTAATCCTATGTTGTTCCTCTATGGATCCATGTTATGTTGATGATACTATGGTGCCTGATTATACTGCGGGGGTTGTTGAAATTGTGGAACTACTTGAAATTGCTGCGCATTGCAAAACTGTGGCACAGTCTGTCCTGCCATCAACTCATTCTAGATCATGTATGCATCTAAGGTTTTTTCCTTCATTAACTCCAGGGTTCTACAATTTTTGTCTTCATTCCCCACTGACTTACAAAAGTTACAGAAAGTACTCTTCATTTATGTCTTGTACTTCTGCATCATAGGGAAGTGATAAGGATCATGCCCATGTGTCTTTCATATTTCACACCAGGGGACTCCTATAGGAAATGGGTTTGGCAGCCCTACTCCCAGGTACTGTACAAATGTCGAACACTCATTCCTGTGATGTCCCTATGATCTACATAGGGTACACCACACTAATTCTCTTTTCTCCCTACTTTTATTCTAGTTTAATTACATTGTCAAGTTCTGTGGATCTTCCTTCAGCTCCTCGATAGCTGGATTTGTCTGCTTATACTGATTCTCCTCTAACCGCATCGTTTCTTGCAGTTCCTATGCCTAAGTTTCAAATTTTTGTTGTCTCAATGGATATTTAAAGTGTGGTAACAGATAATTTATAAACAATTGTTTGTTTTGCATATCAGAAATGGGATACTTCAGTTTACCTTTCAATGTCTTGAACTTTGGATCGATCTCCCAGATGGACTCTCATGGTTTTTACATGACCTCAATCATCTCATTCATAAATTGATCCTCTGATTCTTGCCTCGAAAACTCCGTGATCAATGCCTTATTGATTTCTATTACTGTTCTCGATGCACCCTGTGGATTTTTTAATGCTAAACTTATATACCAATCTAGCGCGTGGTTTCTGGACAGTATTGCTAGTTGTGCTACTTTTGTTTCCTCATCAGTGACTCTTTTTGCTTCCCATATTTGCTCACACATGAATAGGTTCTTCTCTGGGTCTTCTGATCCATCCCCATGAAACTGTGGTAATATTATCGTTGTATCTATGCTTGCCATTTTTGAATTTGTTGTACCTGCTCCGTGCGGTACTACTATCTGTGTATTTTTGTTCGGACTTGAACTCCCACTGGTGTTGTTACTGGTACTTCCACTTGTACCACTACTTGTATTGTTGTTGGTACTTCCATTTGTACCCTCACTTCTATTTTGATCATCTAGATTCTTCTGACCATTAGTCACATGTTCTCTAAACAAGTCTTTCTTTATTGATGTGTTAGTCGTACATGGGATTCTAGGTTCTACACTGATTCGGATCTGGACAGGGGTACATGCTTCCTCATGATATCTTGATCCTCTAGTCTTTCTTTCGACTATGGGGCACAATATTTCTTCAATGTGCTCCACCGCACGGAGATATTCTACCTCTTCCTCATCACTCTCCAAGCCTTCCCTCTCAGATACTGCTCTTTTCTTCCTATTGAGCTTATACTGGTAGGATCTTCCACTATGCGTCGTTCCTTCCTTCTGTAGAATTTCTTGGATCTCCTCTTGATCCATCATAATGGGATATTTCTCTTTATTGTGCTCTCCTCTATCCATTTCCCCCTCCATCTCATACCTTCCTCAGTGTTTCCCCTTACTCCCCAATGCACGCAGGGTAGTTTAGCTGTTTGATTTCATAGTTAATACCCCTTTATCATGTAATAATATTTTGATTGAAGTGTAAAATGACCCGATGTACCTTCCCCTTGGGCCCTTAAGAAAATCCTTCTCTACTACATTGTAATACTTCAATGTATCTATTGTAAACTCGGTGATATACCCCACTACAATGTTGTCTAGCCATAAATCTATTGCGCGCATGAATTTTTTATTCACCCTTTCCAACCGCATGATATTCTCTTACATCCACTCCACTGATATAACTTTATTCATCGGATGGGTGTCTTTCAACCATGATATCCACTCCTGCAATAGCATGGGAAACTCATCAAGAAACTCTCGCGTATTTTTTTGAATACATATCTCTCCAAGTACTATCTTGGCTTGAACCTAGGGATTCTATTATTTTTATGGGAAAACTCTAGTTCTTGAACTGGAAACCATATTTCAATATCTACTTTCCTGGGATTCCAACCTACAAAAATTTCCTTTCTTAATCCCTCGCACTATACTGCATGATACATCCCTCCTAATCTATTCTTCCAAGTTCCAACTGGAAATGAAACCGGTGTTGGTTACTTATGGGCTGACCCGGGTTCTAACTATAGGATTACCAACAACCCTTTGACCATCGGCCCTTCTGGATACCAGAAGGAAACACAACACACAAAGTGCACTACGCAGTCTCACCCAAGATGGCTTCAATGGTGGCCACGGGACTCAGATTTCTGCAACCATGGGATGGGATGTGTTTCTCTCTCAGAAGCACTAGATCTACTCGTTGTTAGCCCTGAAACCCTCATTAGATCCTAGTTTAAACCAATGACCCTAATCTTCCAATAAGAATTCATTGTCCATTATAGAAGCATGTATTCAATGATAGGTATTCATATACCATAACATAAGATTCAGATCTGAATACTAGTTATGGCATTCATTTACTTAGGGTTGTTCTGCAGTTTGTTCCTTAGTGCGCAGTATTATTTCCTTTATCATTTAACATATTCATCATAAATATTGTTGACTCAAATATAGAAGTAAGTAATGCAATGATTCATACTCATGACACAGATATACCATGGTTCACCCCCTCCTGGGCTACTTCCACAAAGATTTTTTGCTTGGGGCTCTTTATTCATATTCTTGCAAAGTCTAGTGATGCACACTATACAATTCTTATGTTGCTACATCTGATATCCACATATCGCAAAATTCTATCAACAAGACCTCCTACTCAACAAAAGGATCTACTACAACCTCAACAATACACACACCAACAAAAAGGACCACCTTCTCATCATTCTAATACATTCTACTTATACAACAAAATGGGGCAAAGCCCTTACAAAACCCCTAATCTTAAGTGGATTAGGTTTGTCCACTTTCTCCTTGACTTAATCTTGGTTGGTCCATGATCCAACCGTTCTTCAATTCAGCTCTTGTCCACTTTCCAACTGCTCTGCAACAGTTTGTCCACTTTGTAAGTACTTTTCTTGGAGTTAGTTTTCCTATGTTTTAGACGTTGGTTTGTTATAAAAACATGACCGTGGAGAAATAAAATAAAACAAATGCAGAAACAAAACATAGAAGATACACAATACAAGAGAGACATAGATTTAAGTGGTTCACCCAGTGTGGGCTACATCCACCATAGAAATTTCCAGGTCCTTCCTTTATTATTATCCAGCAAATAAAGGGATACAACCTATAGCAAAACTCGTTGTAACTTCCTCTTCTTTCTCTCACGGTCTCCTCTCTCAGAATACAATATTCGCCATCAACCATAGCCGCAATACATTTCCCTCATAAAAGAATGTTGCCTTCTAGGGAAAAAAACCCTAAAATAATCTCTACCATTAGATTTGCGACCTTATAATGAACAGACTAGATTTACAATGAAATTACAATATATATTTACAAGGCAATTTTTCCTTCGTGGGCTTCGCCCTCGAACCCTCACTGGGGGCCCGCTTGCCCCCAGATCCCCCAGCTGGGGGGATAGCCCCCCCCCGAACCCCGCAGAGAGGGTACCCCCCCTCTGCACTCCCCTGCGTGGAAGAGTGTACATACTTCTGGGGTGAAAATACTTCATGGGGTATAGACACGGCTGAAAGCAAGGACCTCTAAATCAGGAAGATAATCAGGCTCCACAACCAACAATCTCCCACTTGGAGACTGATCTCAACAACTCCACTACTGTTGTTTCATATTTGTGACTTTATAATGAACGGTCTATATTTATAAATGAAATTACAATATATATTTACAAGGTATTTTTTCCTCTGTGGCTTCACCTCGAACCCTCACTGTAGCCCTGGCTAGTTCCCCTGTGATTCCTGCAAATGGGATAGCCTCCAACCTCAGAGGGTACTCCTCCTCAGACCAAGGTGGGAAGAGTGCATATTACTCGGTGAAAATATCATGGGGTATAGACACTACCAGCAAGGACTCTAAATCAGTATAATCAGTTCCACAACCAACAATCTCCCACTTGGAGATCGATCTCAACAACTCCACTATCATCGTTGTATATTTTGGACTCTAAACCTTCTTGGACTGGAAAATTTATCATCTTCATTCCCATTCTGAAGATCAACTCAAACTCGGCGGTGAACTCTGCCCCTGGGTTACTCTCCTTTGTTAACATGTCTCATAGATTCTGCTAGTGTGGTATCTTCCTTTTCCAACTTCAAATGTCCATCTTCCAAGGTGGATCGATGAAGTGGTACCTAAGCTAGATATTCTTAGTCTTTGAATGGAAGGTTGAGTTCTTTGCAAGGTGAATGGTACTCGGACCGCCAAGATAAACATGTTGTTCTCCTCTACTTCTTTCCTGCACTCTCCATAAACCTTTGTAACCACAAATCATCTCTTTACTAGCCTCCTAACCAACAACATACTCTACCGTTTTGAAAGTAAATAACCTTTTGCAGTTTTAGGAACTAACCTATCAAGAATTCCACCTGTAGTAAAAATATACCATGTGGTGTTCCTCCTGTTGTCTTTATCACCGCCATATCTAAATCAACATATATCCCTACAGAAAGTGTTTGAACCTCCAAACATAATGCATGAGTAGTAGTACCTCTCAAATACCTAAGAATCCAATTCTTTATCAGCCCCAATAAATTTTTAATTGATTGTTTCTATATACCTGGGCCACAACTCCCACTGCAGATGCAATATCTGGTCTTGTGCAAAAAAATTGCATACACTGCTTCAGCCAACCTGCTGGATGAATATGGGACCCTCGATATGTATTCTATCTCCTCCCCGTGTCTTGGGACACATTCTTTAGTTAATTTGAAATGACACAAAGGTGTACTAATCGGGTTTTCATTCTCAGATTCTAAACCTATCCAACACCTTCTCTATGTACTCACCCCCAGACAATGTCAATTTATGATTTCTTCTGCCTCTTTGTTATTCCTATGCCAAGGATTTTCTTGCAGCACTCAAATCCTTCATAGCAAATGAATTGGCTAACTTCTCCTTGAGCACATTTTATATCCTATATTAGATTCTAACAAGCATGTCATCTACATAATAGCAAGATGATAAAGCTTTCTGGCTTTCTAGCTTTTAAAATAAACACACAGCAGATCTAATGACATCTACTATAACCTTTGTTATACTTTCATAAACCCGCTAAACTTAAAATAATTAATTACCTTAGAGCTTGGTTTCTTTAGGCCATACAACTTCTTCAACCGCATCAAATTCCTTACTCGACTCATAATTTCATGGATTGCCGACATAAATCTGTTCTTCTAAATCCCCATGGAGAAAAATTTGTTTTTACATATAATTGTTCAAGATGCAAATCTTCTACTACCACAAGACTTAAAAATATTCCTAATTGAAGTCATTTTAACAACAGAGAAAATATTTCATCAAAATTCATATCTTTCTTTTGTGCAAACTCCTTTACAAGTCTTGCCTTGTACCGCTTTTTCTCCTCCATCTTTCCTTCAACTTGTAAACCCATTTATTCTAATGGTCTTTTTCCCCACAGCAACTCCGGGAATCCAAGTCCCAAGTCCTACATTTTCCAAGGAATTCATTTCCTCTTTCATGCCTTGCTCCCACTTCTTTTTGGTGTCTACCTACACGCTTCTTCATAACATTTTGTCTACCATAATCATTCAACAATAAATAATAATACAATGGCTGAGAGTATCACCAGGGGTATAATTTAACTCGAGATCATCTAACAACACTTGGGTGTGGTTGAGGTACTCCATCAGCCCTGTTGTACATTTTGATTTTCCGTTTCCTTTGGAATTTCCTTTTAAGTGATCTAATCAAGCATTGTGTATTATGTGTTCTTTTTCCGCTTTCACCGCACTAATTTGTACATGACCTCTCATTGAATAACATGAATCTCTAATTCTAATGATTTTGTTATTTTCATAATCCCAAGGTTATGACCAAAATTGATATCACTACATCCAATAAAGGTACACTTCTTGGATTTTGCCTCAAGCTTTGTTCTATTTTCTTTATCAATATGGACAAATGCTTCACAACCAAAGTTTTCAAAAAGAATAGTTTACCTTTTTCCTGCCCATTCCTCCTCCGAATTCTACCATCCAAAGAGCAATTGTCATATGTTTATTACAAAACAGGGTATCTACATCCGCCTTAACTTTACAAGTAAACCCGCATGCAATTTCATACTCCTTTGCATGCTCCATGATCGCTTTCCTGTTCATCCTTTCTGATACCCCATTTTCTTGTGGTGTTTCTGGAACTGTATTCTCTCTTAATCCCATGGTATGAACATTAATCACCAAAATCCTTGCTGCAATATTCACTCCATTATCTGATCCGGAAAGAGACACTTCAAACTTTTTTCCTCGCTCTATTTCAACCAAAGCTTTCCATTTCTTAAAAAAGTATCAAAAACATCGATTTTTGTCTAATGCAATAAACCCAAGTTTTTCTAGTTGCATCATCAATAAAAGTAACATAATAATGAGAGCCACCAAGAGATGATACATGAGCCGGTCCCTATACATTTGTATGCACAAGCTCTAACCTTTCATTCTTCTTTTGTTTTTCAACTCTGAGAAATCTGAATTTCTTTGCTCTCCAAAAAACACAATGTTCACAGAAGTCCAAATCAATCTTGTTTAAGATCCTGCAACAAATTTATTTTGTGAAGGATCTTACATACTCCCTTCACTCATGTCCAAACCAATGATGCCATAGTGTTGTATCCATCTCGCAGAGAAGCTTCTAAATATATAGAAGAGCCAATATTACTAGTGCATATAAATACAATATACCTACTTTCTCTCCTTTTGCTATAACCAACGATCCTTTGACATGTGACCTTCCACGCCTTATCTAAAATTGTATATATACATCCTTCACTTACCAACTACCCTCAAGAAATTAAATTTTTCCTTAAAATCTGAACATGCATTCCTCCTTTCAACAACCATTGGTTTCTATTACGTTGTTTTATTTTTACCTTTCCATTCCAACAATTTGTCATGGTGCATCATCACCAAAATGAACCTCTCCAAAATCACCTTGAAAATAATCTAGAAAAAATGTTTCCTAAGTGGGGTGTGGCATGAAATGAAGCCCCAATCTACTACCCAAGACTCATAAATATTATCTACGTAAAGAATCAAAGCATCTTGTAACACATCACCACATTTGTTTTGATTTCTCTCATGTTGTCCATCTCTTTGTTTCCTTTGAGCTCACAGCCTTCAGATGTCCTTTCTTCCCACAATTCCATCACTCTATCTTTGCAAGTCTAGATTTGGATCTACCATTCCTATAATTTCCACGCTCCTTGAGCCCTTTCCTCTCTTATCCTTTGTCTTCCCCTGCTCTCCATGTTCAACTCACCCATTACTTGATGTCTCACCTGCGATTTTCCACGCTTTTCCCTCACTAAGGATAACCCCAACAATATCATCAAATTTTAAAGTATTTGAACCCAGAGATGTATTACTTCATGCCCACATGACCAAGTTAGTTCCTGTTTCAAGTAAATGAGCACAAGATGCACAGCCTTCCTGGCCTCATCATCAAAGTCCACTTTTACAGAACTTAGTTGATTAGTAACCGTATTAAATTCATTTAAATGATCTGCAACAGACCCACCTTCTGACATCTTCATATTAAATAATCTCTTCATTAGAAATACCTTATTGGACGCCAAGGGTTTTTCATATAATTTGGCCAATGCATCCATCAAACCCTTCATTGTCTTTTCTTCAGAAATATTGAAAGCCACCGATGCTACCAGGCTCAGCCATATCATTCCTAGAGCCTTTCTGTCAAGAATCTCCCATTCTTCGTCCTTCATGGTCGTCGGCTTCTTTGCTACTCCACCCAATGGTAGGAATAGATCCTTCTGATATAAATAATGTTCCATCTGCATCTTCCATAACTGGTAGTTTTGGTCATTAAATTTCTCGACCCTAAACTTTCCATCTTCCGACATTGCTCCCACTCGAACCAAGAACCCTCTTTTCCATTTTGTTACCTTTCGCTCTGATACCATTTGTTAGAAAAATAGGACCGCGAAGCAATCAAATAAAAAAAATGTGGAAACAAAACACAGAATATACACAATACAAGAGAGACACAAATTTACGTAGTTCACCCAGTGTGGGCTACGTCCACCAGATAAATTGTCAGGTCCTTCCTTTATTATTATCCAGCAAATGAAGGGATATAACATACAGCAAAACCCACAGTAACTTCCTCTTCTTTCTCTCACAGTCTCCTCTCTCAGAATATAATATTCGCCATCAACCATAGCCGCAATACATTTCCCTCATAAAAGAGGGTTTCCTTCTAGGGAAAAAAAAAAACCTGACATAATCTCTACCGTTAGATCTGCGACCTTATAATGAATGGTCCAGATTTACCCGCAGAGGGGGTACCCCCCCTCTGCACTGCCCCGCATGGAAGAGTGTACATACTTCTAGGGTGTAAATACTTCATGGGGTATAAACACGGCTGAAAGTAAGGACCTCTGAATCAGGAAGATAATCAGGCTCCACAACCAACATGTTTTTCCTCTATTTTCGGCTTGCTCCCCTATTTTTCAGCGTTGTCTTGAAATATTCCAAATTTCATTGGTTTTCCCCCAAAATTGGCCTGCGCCAACAAAGATTTCAAGTCGAGTGGCATCTTTTGGGCACAAGCATTACATACAACAGTTCACATCCTGAACAGAGGAATGCTCGGAAGTAGCAGTGACAAGACTCCCTACGATTTATGGAAAGGAAGACCGGTGAATGTGAAGCATTTCATAGTATTTGGAAGAAAATGTTATATCAAAAGAGAAGATGGCAGGCTTGGAAAATTTGACTCCTTAGCAGATAAGGGCATACTAGTTGGGTATTCAAGAAAAATAAAAGCATCCAAATTCTTCAATACAAGACTCAACAGAATCGTGGAAAGCATCAATGTAACGATTGATGAGACTGATGTACAGAAGGGCATAGTAGGAAGTAAAGATTCAGAAGTGCAGAATGACAAGGAAGATATGAAAGAAGAAGAAGTAGAAGAAAAAGGAGATGAAGAAGAGCATCCAGAAGTAGAACAAGAAGAATATGAGTAGAAGATACCTCCTAAGACACTTAGTCGATGAGTATGGAAAAATCATCCACCAAAATAGATTATTGAGAATAAATATGCTAGAGTTGAAACCAGAAGAAGAAAACTTTCACCAGAACAACAACACTTAACATTGTTATCTACAGTTGAACCAAGCAGTTTTGAAGAGGCCAGCAAAGATGAACGTTATATCAAGGCTATGGATGAAGAATTGGATTAGATAGAAAAGAATGACACATGGGAACTGGTTCCAAGACCGAAGAACAAGAATGTGATTGATACAAAGTGGATTTTCCAAAACAAATTGAACGAGGATGGACAAGTAACTAGAAACAAAGAAAGGTTAGTATGCAAAGGATACACTCATATTGAAGGAATAGATTTTGAAGAGACCTTTGCCCCAGTTTCCAGGATGGAAGCAATCAGATTGATCTTAGCCTAAGAATGTTCCAAAAGAATCAAGGTATATCAGATGGATGTTAAGTCACCTTTTCTTAATGGAGAATTAGAAGAAGAGGTCTACATCAAACATCTAGAAATATTTCTATTGTCAGAAAGGTAAGATTAGATTTGTAGGATGAAGAAAAGGTTTTATGGACTCAAGCAGGCCCCCAGAGCATGGTATTCAAGATTGGATAGGTATCTACAACAACAAGGATTCAGGAAGGGAAATGCAGACAACAATATCTACATAAAAGTGGATTGATATAGTGTATTAATAATTTAAGTTTATGTAGACGATATCATCTTCGGAATTGATGATTACAGGATGAGTCAAACGTTTTCCAGAGATATAGAGAATGAGTTTGAAATGTCTTTGCTTGGTGAGTTGACTTTATTTTTGGGATTACAAATATGTCAGTGTGATAAAGGTATTTTATCTCTTAGACCAAGTATAATAGAGAAATGATAAAGAAGTTTGAAATGGAAGATTGAAAACCCATGAGTACTCCTATGTGGACGAGTTGCAAGTTGAGCAAGGATGATAAATCAAAGAATGCAGATCAAAGACTCTATAGATCGATGATTGGAAGCTTACTCTATGTGAAAACATTGAGACCATATGTGATGCAAGCAGTTGGACAAGTTGCGATATTTCAAGCAACGCTAAAAGAAGCACATGTTATGGCAGTAAAGAGAATATTCATATATCTCAAGGCAACAAAATAATTTGGATTATGGTATCCAAAAGGGAAAGATATATCTTTGGTCGCCTACACATATGCATATTGGGTAGGTAGCATTGACGATAGAATAAGAACAAGTGGAGAAGCCTTCTACTTGGGTGATTGTCTAGTATCATGGTTAAGCAAGAAACAGTATTTAGTATCTTTGTCCACAACAGAAGCAGAATATATTGCAGCATCAACATGTTTCACTCAAGTTCTCTGGATGATTCAAACCTTGCAGGATATACAAGTGAGGTATGATGATCCGATTTCAATACTTTGTGATAACACCAGTGCTATCATTATATCCAAGAATCCACTAATGCATTCCAAGATGAAACATATTTTGATCAAGTATCACTTTCTATGAGAACCGGCTACAGAGAAGAACATCAAGCTAGAGTACATTGGGACAAAAGAACAGATTTCATATATCTTCACCAAACCTTTTCCGAGGGAGATCTTTGGGTATCTTCGACAGAAAATTGGAATAGTTTCTACCTCACAGTGATTCACACTACTTCAGGTACAGTAAGATAGACGGAGAACAGTGGAATACTTGAAGAATACAAGTCAAGAATCTTCTGAATTATTTTCATATACATCAAATTTTTACACGAGGAAGCACCATGAAGAGAAAGCGGAGGCTTGTAGATAGGGGGATCAGCCTCAAGGAGGATTACCCTTTTTCATTGATTCCAAAGGAGAAGAGAAAGAACAGATGCATAGAGACAGAGGGAGCGATGGTCACAGGGGGATCAATGATCATAGGGGAGCAGGAGCAGGAGCTTGAGTGTTCCCATGCCATCAGTGTTTCCATCAATGCCAAAGGGGGAAATTGTTGGATAGTTGGTTGTCATTGATGTCAACAAGTAGTGGATTGATGTCAATTGATGTGATGGGTGTATTTGGAGAATTCTCCAAAGTGGTCCCCTTATGGCGTAGTTCTACGCATGGCCCTCATGGGCAGATGCTTTGAAGAAGTCTACAAGAAACCCATATGTATGGTTATGGAACTCGTAGTTGATCATGGAATTAGGTCATGAAGGACAGAGTAAATGAAGGTAACTCCCTATGGATGGATATTCCTCATCATGCAATTTTTGGTGATAGGTGGCACACCCCGTAGTTCCTCGCGGTTGAGGAGTTATGGCCTTGTGAAGTTAGAAACCCCAAAGAATGGTCAAGAAGCCCCTCATTTGTTACAAGTCTTTAATGAAAGGGTAAAGTGGTTGTAACAAGAAATTTAAGAATCCCCTAAGTTTAAGGAAAGAGGTTACCCAAAAAAAGTATAAATACACCTCAAAGAGTCATTCACAAGTACATTCACTCACTTATTCTATTGAATATCTTCTAGTGAACTAGTGATATTTTGGCTAAGTTTGCGACAGTAAAATATGAGGTGGTGAAGATTGAGGTGTACAGGAGTTTCGACATTGCAGTGGTGAGAGGGAATATCTTAGGAAACCTTATTTTTGTTTATCCCAATGGGTCATAATACTAGTATCATGCGAGGCATCCTCGCGGGTTGCAGTATACCTATCATGCGAGGCCCCGTGAGACAGGTTATCTTAGTCCCACGAGGACAGGACAAATTTGGGGGAAATGTTGGTACCAGGTCCCTAAAGATAGAAGATAACTTACAGGTCAGCATTGCATTGTTTCAGGTCAGCTACAGAGGTACTGGTATCTTTATGTACTTGTTTTGAAGGTTATGCTTAATTATGATGTGGTGAAAGCTTGAGGCATGCTTTCCATATTGATGAGGGTTTGACACATGATTGAGGTACATATTGGGTACATGATTGAGTAAGGTATTATGATATATCTAGTTCAACATATGGCATGTTTTTTATGGTTCATATCTTTGAGATGATTGTTCATGGTTGAGGTATATACTTGATGTATGGTGGCATATACATGAGGGACATGCATTGATTCTTCATTGATGATATGGTACAGGTATATACTTGATTGATGTTATGGTATATGGTACAGGTTGTATTCATTTTTTACCTATGGTACATTATTGGCTACTTATCATTGATTTTGTATTTGGTATATCTTATTGTTTATGATTGATGCATATATTTTGGTACAAAGTTGATGGATGATATGGTTCAGATTTTGGTATAGCATAGGTTGATGGTGCAAGTCAGAGGTGGATGGTATAGTGACAGTGACAGGTTGGATATAGTGATAGGTTGATGTAACAATGACAATGGAAGTGATTTTGGTAGTTATAGTTGGTATACATTTATATTTCAGGGTGGCAGGACAGGGCAAGGAAAGGGGGTTGTAGCCTCCTTTCGGTTGTAGCCGGAGAACATAAGGAGTTGGAGATTCCTTCAGGTTGGATCCTAAGAATCAAGGGGTTGTATCCTCCTTCTAGTTGGAGTCAGATAATTCGGGGAGTTGTAGCTTCCCTCAGGTTGGAGCCTATAAATAGGGGGTTTTATCCTCCTTCCATTTGTAGCTGGAGAATTGGAAAATTGGTGCTTCCAATGAATGTATCATTTTGATATATAGGAAAAGAATTATGTGGTTTTCTCCCATTTGGGTTTCCACATAAAAAAAATTGTATTATGTTTATGTGGATGTCTATTATGATTTGTTGATTTATACTACTCATGATATATTGATGATATACTACTGATGATGTTAATGATTACATATTGTGGTTAAAAGAGATAATAAAGTGCTCATACTTATTCACCCCCCTCTCAGTATTCCAACAACATTTTACACACAGGGTTTATTAGGGGGTATTCTCACGGCCTGGAATCCTCATTTAAGGGTCCTTTCCTCTTTCTTGATTTGTTCAATAATTGTGGTGGATCTAGTTGATCACAACCTAGATGCGTATTTCAAGTTGTTCAATGTGTATGGTCCATATGCATAAAAATTAACCTTCTCGGAAGGGTTTGTCTCTTTTGGAATCCTTTCTTCCTCCAACATCATGCTTGGCAATGATATTAAATTCACTCTCTCGATTCGGGAAGTGTGGGGGGGGCATCCCCGTAAGGATCCATTGGAGGGATTATTTTCTCATATGATATAAGAGGTGAACCTAGTCAATTTGGAGCCTCCAAAATTGATTCCCACCTACTGGAATGGTAGAAAAGGGGAGAATGTTGTAGAAAAATGACTTGATAGGTTTCTTATCTCTGAATATTTAATGGATATTTCTTGGAAGATCAAGTCTTAGGTTTCCTTAGGGAGGGGATATCAGACCATCTTCCCATAGTGATGAATATCGACAACAAATGGGTGGAACTGCCTTCCCTGATGAAATTTAACCATTCATGGATCGTAGAGGAAGACTACAAATTGATGGTCTAATCTCTTTGGATCCATCTGTACGAAGATGTTGGGAGTTCCTACTTGCAACAATTTGAAGATAATATTGGAAAGGTAAAGAAATATACCAAAGAATGGGATTGTTCTTTCAATAAGAAATCATAATCCCTCTTAATCGAAGTTGAATCAAATAGTGACTAACTCCTAGTGGAAAAACCAGATGGCTCTCTCTTTGTAGATGAAGAGAGTTCCCTAAAAACTCTAATGGCTAAGATATAGAACATATTGGCCAATGAAGAAATAAAGTGGTTCCTTAAAAGCAGGTTAGGTTGGTTAAAAGAGGGAGATAACAAGACCATTTTTTTCCACTAGTACGTAACCTATTGAAAGAACCTTAAATCCATCAAGGAAATCTCAGACCAAAATGGTCAGATTGTCAATTCCTTTGAAGGAATAGCAGAGGTAGGGAAGTAATTTTTTTCCAGTTGTTTTAAGGAACCAAGACGATGCCCTATCGAATTAATCCTAAAGGTATTCAACCTATTCCCTAGGTGTTTTAACGATGAAATGAATGAATCTCTAGAGGAGGGGGTATTGGAAAGAGAACTCCTATCTACCCTTTCTTCTCTTCCAAAAGGAAAAAGTTTGGGGCCAGAAGGCCTTTCTGTAGGATTTTATTTAGGTTTCTACGACCTGATAAAAGAAGATTTGTTGAATGTGGTTCAGTAATCACATTTCTCTAGAAAAATCCATGGATCTTTCAATGTGACCCATCTAGCTCTAATTCTGAAGAAAAAGGAATTCTTATCTTTCAAGGATTTCAGACCTATTTATTATTGTAATGTCATTTACAATCTCATCTCCAAGATTATTGTGAATAGGCTTAATCCTTTCCTCAAAAAAATAAACTCTGAAGAGAAATTTGACTTTTAATATAAGAGACAATTACATGATGATGTAGGAGCATCACCAGCAAAGCATCGCCAGCAAAGCGGAGGACAGTTGGGAATGCACCAACGCACATTTTGAGAATGTTTTGAATTTGAAAGATAAAACATTAATGTAATATCTGGGGAGATATTTTTTCTTTTATGATTTGGGAATTGTAATGCAGATCTTGAGCGTTCGCTCTCATCTGTCGGTTTTAGTCATTTAATGTAATCAATGTAAAGTAGTTGTAATATTTAATTTGATTAGAGAGCTTAGAGTGTAGGAGGGAAAACTCTAGAAATCTCCCTCGTATGTATCCTATTGTAACAATTATCCTCATTGTAAGAGTAAGATTGTAAGCAAGAAGATGTAGAGCAAGAGAGCAGAGAAGAACATAGATTGTAGAAAATTGTATAAGCAGATAGTTTTTTCTATTGAACCCATGTACAGATGCACTTGGATTAATATAAAGAATCTTTGATCCAATTTCTTAGTGTCGTGATGAATATTGTTTTCATCTATTGAATGGTATGTTTACAGTTTGCTTATATACTCTGTTATGAATTTGTTTCAATGTTGTGTGTATGTATGCTCCTGATTTCATGTTGAATGTATGAAATACGTGAGAGGAAGATTATGAGTTTCAATTGTTTCTCGTCCTGAGAATTCCTGCAAGGAGTATAGTGAAGATCTGCAAGGAGTGCGTTGACGAAGTTTTGAGTTTTATCTCATAAAAGCTCAGGAGAAATATCGTTGTTCTCATACCAACAGAAGTGAAAGTATAGCACAAGATTCGTGCAAGCTGTGCATAGGCTAGGTCGAAGTCTTAGATTTTTTCCAACCAAGGAGAGTGCTTGAAGAACTTTTGTTGTAATAATTGCACAGAGTAGGGAGTGTCGAATAACCAGAGGTTATTATGAATGCCGCAAGGAGTGCGAGCAAGGATACTTTAGAAATCCTTGAGTTGCAACAAGTTGTAAGCTCAGGATGGATAGAGACTTTGAAGGTTTCGAAGGAAGGACAAGGTTTGAAATCACCTCACAAAATCAAGCTCAGGAGAAAAGATGCCAAGTTATCTGGCCAGGAGTTATCAAGGAATTGAACAGACGGTTGAATTTTCTCGGAGAGAGAACTACCAAAATTCTGTGGACCGTTGGATCTTGCAAATTTAACAAAAGGGTTAAGGACAGAGTCCTTAATCATTCGTAAGCTCAGGAAGGATAATAGTCGTTATATTGGGACCAACGAGAGTCGTTGATCTAGGGATTTGAGATTTCAACTTTTCATAAGTCGAAAGAGTGAAGGAGTCTACAATTCAAGATTTGCGATACGCGAAATCCTAACAGAATCTTGACCATCATATCATTGAAGGATTAGGGTTGTCGATCTAAGAAGGAGAAGTCGCGAGTTTGGAATTTGGGAAAAAGAGGAATGTTTCATTGTGGACTCACGAGTCACGAAATCCCGACGTGCTCGAAGGTGGACCCCAAGACGTGACTGAGGTCATATTGTTGAGATATAAGGGAGGAGATAAGAACCCCTTAGCCCTTTTGAGGGTTTCAGGGATTGAAGGAGTCAGAGGGACTCACAATAGGAATCGTGAAGTCGCAAAACCTGAAACACCTTTTCAAGTGAAGATCGTGGTCCCATCGGTTGGTCACGTGGAGCAGAGGTTCATGCCTTGTGCTTGTTCGCACAGGCATAACTTCTGAAAAGGACATGTGGATATATATTTGTGTGTTGAAGGTTCCAATGGGAACTAAGAAATCATTTCGACTCAAGGGGAGATTAAGAATGATCCTTAGACCGGAAGGTCAAGAAGAACCTACTGAGGTAGGGGTGTTGCATCAGGTGGTATCAAAGCATAGATTTTAAATTTTTTGTAGTAGGGAGTAGATAAAGAAAATACTCTGATACACACCGTCAGGTGGTATCAGAGCTCAGATTTTGAATTTCTGTAGCAGAGAGTAGTTTAAAACAATGTCGCCAAGAAGACGTCAATAAAGAGATATGCCCGATCCAACTGTGGAGAGGGAAATGAGAGAAATTTGTGCTCGATTGGATGCTATGGAGACAAAACATAAACGAACAATTGATGTTGGAGACGTCAGTGAATCCAAGAATGTGAATGAAGCCAGACCCAATGAAGAAGAAGTTGTAGCCGAAGATATTGTAGAAGAACGTTTATTCAGAGTTGTTGCATGAATAGCTGCCAGAGAAAAGATGGATATTGCGATGTACGAAGGCAAATTAGACGTTGAAGAGATGCTAGATTGTTTTAGAGCTCTAGATAAATACTTCGACTATGAGTATGTCGAGGAAGATAAGAAAGTAAAACATGTTGTCACTAGACGGAAAGGGAATGCAGCAGTGTGGTGGGATGAACTACAGGCTGACAAGCATTGCAAAGGTAAACAAAGAATCAAAATCTAGGATAGGATGGTCATAAAGATGAAATCCAAATTCATACCCAGGGATTACCAAATTAATGCATTCCAAAGAATCCAGAATTTGAGACAGAAAGGGATGACAGTGAAGGAATACACTGAAGAGTTTTACATGATAAACATTAGAGATGGCCATCGTGAGAGTGATGATGAAAAGGTCGTCAGATATATGAATGGTATGATATATGAAATTCAATATGAGATGAGAATGATGACAATCAGGAATGTGGAAGATGCTTATCAAATGGATTTAAAGGCAGAAGAGAAATTGGCCCGAAAGCAAGGTCAAAGGGGAAGAGGTAGAAGTATGAGCAGAGGCAAAGCAATTTCCCAAGATAGAGTATAGAAGCCCAAATATGAAGAAAAGAAACTTCATACTCACCTTGAAAGAGGAGGAATTTCACAGGGAAGACAATATGCCGATAGGAATACTTTTCCTCGAGCAAGAGGAAGAGGAAGAGGCAGAGGAGGTGAAATAAAGTTTTTTGTCTATGGAAAGATCAGACACAAATATTTTGAATGTCCCAATAGAAAAAGAGATGGAGGTGAATCTCACATTTCATAAGCACAAAGGATAAATGTGGAGGAAGAATATGTAGAAGGAGGAATATCCTTAATGATGAGGAAACTTYTCTTGAAGTCAGAGAAAGAGGTGGAAAATCTAGTCCAAAGGAACAGTTTTTTTAGAACTTCTTGCAAGACCAAGGACAGGGTATGCAAGGTAATAGTGGACAGTGGAAGCACGGATAATCTAGTATCCATAGAAATGGTAGAAAAGATGGAATTGGAGACAGTTGCACATCCAAGCCCATATAAGGTTTCGTGGTTGCAAAAGGGATATCAGGTAACCGTGACTAAACAATGTTTAGTTGAATTCAAGATAGGGGGTTATAGAGATGAGATCTTATGTGATGTCATTCCCATGGATGTTTGTCATCTTTTTATGGGGAGATCATGGAAATATGACAAAAATGGTGTTCATGACGGAAGAAAGAACACATACACCTTGGAAAATAATGGTAGGACGCATATGTTGCTTCCAATCGAAGATAAGAAGGTGAAAGTAGAAGAAAGCATCACTATACTTCTCATGAGTGGGAAGGAACTTCTGGATGAATTCAAGAAAGATCAATACATGTAGTTTTGTGTGGTAAGCAAACCTATATTCATCTTGACCAGTACTTCGATAGATGATCTATCGGAGGAAATTCAGGAAATGCTAAAGAATTTCGCTGATATAGTGATGGATGATTTACCTTTTTCGTTTCCGCCCATCAGAAGTATAAGCCATCACATTGACCTTATACTAGGAGTGAGTTTACCAAACAAAGAAGCATACAGATTGACGTCACGGGAGAATGAAGAAGTTAATAAGCAAGTCCAAAATTTGATGGACAAAGGGTTGTTTAGAGAAAGCTTGAGTCCATGTGCTATGACAACAGTGTTAAGTCCAAAGAGATATGGTGGATGGAGGATGTGTACAGACTCGAGGGATGTTATCGGACAAATCGGTAGGTGCAAACACTAACAGATCTCCCTAGATCCACCTGGATCTAGAACAAAAAAAGACAGGACACTACTCTTTCCCTAAGTTGTAATCATTGAATCTACTAGTAGAGTGGAACAAGTGACATACCTTTAGATCGCTTCCTTAAGTCTCTGTTGTTCCCGCTTCGCTCCGATGCTCTTGTGCAATCAAGTCCAAGACAACACAAACCAACCAAAGTGAATATAACAAAGTATATTCAATTTCAACCTATGCATATGATCAAGGAGTTACGCAATAAAATAATAGTGATTTTATGGGAAAGGGACATGCCTCTGTATCATATTAAATGAAAGTAGAAGATCGCAACCTGATCGCCTTGATGTTGCAAGCTTCCTTTTGGTGATCCTTGGTTCCAACACACACACTTTCTCTACAATCTCATGAAGAAGATATGACACAACTTGATAGGCCTAATGGGGTCTTCAAGCTTCTATTCAAGCAGAATTCCTCACACAATTCTTTCACCAATTCTTCATTCAATCTTGCTTAACCTTTTCCATGAGAAACCTTTCAATATATAGGAGAAGGAGAGATGGTTACATGCATGAGGATTATCCCACCAAATCTGAGAAGTCAGTAGGATGCCAACCATACAAATTTCAACTCATTTTCTAGAAGATTCCCTTCTAGAACCCTCGAGACCTCTTCTCTTTTCCAAGATTAAAAACATGTTCGCACCCTGCCTATAGAGAAACCTGAAAACAGTTTGCACCCTAAGTGTGGATGGCCTATGAGAATCAAGCATTCTCGCACCCTAATACATAGGCAGCCTATGAACTCACTTTAAAAATGTGTTTTTGGAAGAAGACAGCAGTCATTTTCCTCAGGCAAAAAGTCCTTGCTGGGAGCCTGAATACATCATTGTAGAAACATCACCAGAGTGACCAAAACCATGTGTAACAAGGGCTATAAACAAAATCACCATCAGGTATAGATTTCCTTTACCCGGGATGGATTGCTTGAGTGGAGCAAAAAATTTTTCAAAGATTGATTTGAAAAGCGGTTACTTTTGGGTCCTTTTTGGGTTTTTGGGATTATGTAATGGGATTGGGATGTCGGCCCATGGGTTTTACCAATGCTTAGGCCTATTTTGTATGTATAAATAGATGTCTAGGCAATGTAAGGAAAGGAATTTATTGGCATATATGTGATGTATGATAACTGCAAGTAGGGTTTGTAATTTCTTTGTGCATGACTGTAAGAGACTTGTAGAGATAAGTGCAAGTGGTTGTAACAGACGGTGGAAGGCTTTGTGTTGTAACGTAAGGAAGAAGGATCTAGTGAGTTGTGCAGATCTTTTGTCCTATGCAGAGTAGGGTTTTGATGGCTCTGTTCTTGTAAGTGATTGACTAAAGACAATAAATAAGAAGAGTTGGTGGACGTAGCCCCAAGGTGGGGGTGAATCACGTAAATACTTTGTTGTTATGCTTTGTGCTTGTCTTAATGTGTTTATGTCTTCTTTTGCTAAGTGATTGAGATGATTAGATAGATTTGCTTATGCTGAGTGCTAATGATGTGTAGAATGTTAGATCTGATATATATGAATATCCTCAGTGCTTGATCTAACAGATATGATCTATTTTACCTATGTTAAGTGCTTGAATACACTAGATCAGTGTGAATGTTGCGAAGCTTTATCAGCATGGTGGGTATTGATTGCATATTGAAGGACTGACGATGCTAAGTGCTCTAATAAGTATCATAATCACATATCTTTGTCCCAGCTAAGGTTGTACACACTTGAGTCTTGCAACCACCCCTGCCTCTACCTTGGGTGATACTTTGTCTGCTTCACAAGTGTTGCCGAAAGGGCTGGTAGTTAGGGTTTTGTTGGTGCATTGTTGTAGCGTTGAACCCTGGGTCTTCCCCTGTGCGTACAAATGGTTCCATTGTCGGGACTTGAAACTGTGATTGCTGGGAACTGAGAAAGAAGAAGCTATGTGCAAAGATCCGTCCTAAAATTGTGAAAGCTCTGTGCATTGATCTATTTCCCTAGTGCACAACATTTTACTTGACCTGTGAAGCTTTGTGCTCAGAAAAGAGGTCAGATCTGAAGAAAAGAGGTAATATTTGTAAGCTATGTGCTCTGATAAAGGTAAGAATAGTAGAAAAATTCTAGATCTGTAAGCTTTGTGCTCTGTAAAAGTAAGATAAGTGAAATTTTTTGTTTCTAGAGTATGGATCTAGGTATGTTTGATAGTTTTTTCCTAGCTTAAAAACTAGGGCACTAATAGATGAAAGAAGGCTTGATATGAGTAGATATGATAAGAATAGTGAAAGTATATTATACCTATGCATAGAAAGAATGTTTGGACTAACAAATGGATGTAGGATCCTAGACAGAATTTGTTGTAGGTTAGATACTATGATCCTAGCACGTAGTATAGGAGAAGTTGGGGATCATTTAAAAGAAAGCGAGGATTAACCCTCTGTTACAGTTGCAGAAAACTGG
Source organism: Picea sitchensis (assembly GCA_010110895.2). Lineage (NCBI taxonomy): Eukaryota > Viridiplantae > Streptophyta > Pinopsida > Pinales > Pinaceae > Picea > Picea sitchensis. The sequence continues at coordinate 48,612 of SNQJ01S0026917.1, forward strand.
GACATCTTGCTAAGGAATTCCCTAGGAGAAGATCTAGTTGTCTTTGTTGCAAAGCTATGGACCATGAAGTGTTGGATTTCCCTAGAATGATTGCTAAGCTTGAAAGAATGAATCTAAACCAGGAAAACCCTAAGGCAAATCCATAAATAGCAGAACCCCGGAAAGAATCAGAGAAGGTATTTCTACAGATGAAAGAAACCTTGAATGACCACCGACATGTTAGATTATCAGATATCTTTAAAAAAAAAGAATGCATCGAAGAAAGAATAGGAGACTTCGACATTGACTATGTTCTAGATGAGGAAACACAGGTGAATATCATGACAGAGAGAACTTGGGAAGCTATAGGGAAGCCTGCTATGATTCCTTCATTAGGATGGATAGGGTTATTCAGAGGAAAACTGGTGAAACTATGTGGAAAGGTCACTCAAATATCTATGAATGCCAATAGAACTTCGACAGAAGAAAACTTTCAGATTATTAAATTTATTGAGGACAATGCCCCATTTACCATGCTACTAGGGAAACCTTGGATTGAAAGAGATCAAGCCGGACGAAAAGAAGAAGAATAAGTTTTGGAGCAGAAGAAACGAGAGTTAAAATATTTCATGGCTAGAAGGATCACATACTTGATTGAAGAAAATGAGAACAGATCGAAGCTATTTAACACTAGAGACCCAGATGTCGAATCTGCAAGAGAATTAGAAGACTCTCAGAAGACGGAAGTACCTATCCCAAATGAAGAAGAAGTGTTACCCCTGAATCATAGCAAATAATTTCAACAGCGCGAAGTGACTATGTCCAAAGAAGATAAGAATCAGAATGGAAAAAGACATACCGAGACGAAGCTCACTGGAAAGAAGGCTAGAAATCTAAGCAAGAAGAGGGCTACGATTGAAAAGTTACAGAAGGTTCTAGAGGGAACTTCGCAAAAATAAAATTTGCAGAATTGGAGCTTCGCAAGGATATCAGAACAGCGACACATGGAACTTCGCCATCGCAAAGCAATATAGTCGTTGGGACCGATATATCTGTTCGACTGCCACTCTGAACCGGTTGGAAATCATTTATAGCTTGACACCAGACCATTGGACCGTGCCATAATGGATAGAACAAGAGTTAATGAGGCTTCATACCCGTTACAAGTGAATCGTTGTTGAGTTGCCTATTTATCCCATCACACCATGCACAGAGAACACTTTTTCTAACTGAGATTTTGAGCCCGCAGACTAGGTGAATTGTATACAGTGCTCATTGTGCTCTTGCTGTTTATTCTAGTGCAGTGTCTGAGTTCATTGTGACCCTGATAATTTTAATCTCGAGAGTGTATGTCCGACGAGCTCACTGCAGTTGAAGAATCAGTGACAGAAGTACTCCTCGACTTGATGACTAAAAGATTCATGTCGGAGAGAGGAGTGTCTGTAGGTGTGCAAGCATCTTCGATGAGAGGACTGTCGGCCTCTCCGTCCACTGCTCGAGCTGAACCATTGATCCGTCGGATCTTTTAATGACTTATGGTTGAGTTTTAATTTTGCATGCGTTAATTAACCATTTGAGAAACTTAGTGAAAGAATGAGAAAAGAAGAGGAATTATGACATCCATATACATATATGCAGATCTAAAATGAAATCATAAACAGAAAACCATAACACGCAGATTGATAACGGAGTTCGGCACATCAAAAGCTCAAAAGCTCCAAAGTCTCCGGGCCTTTTTCTCTGTGGGGGAGGCTTCTTTATTTATGTTCAAAATCTCAAAAGTACATCACTACAATGTCAAATGGCTACAATACTGATCTGTTCATGTTCTTCCAGATCTCCAGAACCATGCAAAGAAAACGGCACGCAAAACGGACATCCGAAGCTCCCAGAAATGGTCCGACAGCGTCTCCTCCTCAAAAGCTTCTCTGCCTCAAAATGGTTATGGCTTGGCTTCTCCTCAACATAACTCTGCTCTAAATTCCCCCTATGGCCTCAAAAAGGCCTGGGTTATATAGCTGGGAATTTGGTTTCTCATCTCCAACTTCCTCCAAGAATTTAGGCTCCAAAACTACCCAATAACTCCCAAAAAAGGAGAAAATACATTAAAAATGGGCTAAACAATAATTAAAACCCAAAAAATTGGTTATAAACCCACTTTCTAACTATAATATGG